>JAANSO010000247.1:0-53020 GCA_036507315.1 Lepidocyrtus fimetarius
ATTTTTCAAATCGGTTGAATAGTCTCCGAAGGAAAATGATCCGAAAATTTCCGATTTCCCCCTCTCGCAATCTTATACAAACTGATTGTACCAATCATTTTGAATAACAAATGGTCAAAAACGTCTTCTTGGAACAAACAAGCAAAAATCATATGAATGCATTTAATACAACTGTACCTCTGCATTTAATATTGTTTTAGATTTAAAAATGAATAAAAACCAGACCGAGCTTTAAAAAGACAATTGTATGGCAACGCTTGCAAGAGGGAAAGCATTTCATGTCGCAGGCACGTGAAAGTAATTATGCCAATTATTTGGAAGTCAGGTGCAAATGCACTTAAAACAGTTGCATATAATAAGATGTCATTGTACGGCAAATTTTGGAATTAATATATGAATAGTTTACATGTTTTTCATCCTTTTTATTTCAAAATTTTTTGACATTCTCCTGTGACATACAGCAATAATCACGTAATTATGTAAGCATAGATATGCACAGATAGACATTCTGATGCCAAAGTGACCGTTGGACATCATGCATGAATTTCATGAAACAATTTACTAAAAAAGACTCCTGATTTAGGCTATACTGCGTTTCGCATTAGATTTCTTTCTCAATCCATCATGACCCGATATATGATTTTCTTTTTAAAAGTGCAAGTGATATTTTAGACATTTGGCATAATTATTTTGCAACCTTTTCATAGGCAGACAGGTAGACAAGTATAAGGCCCCTCTAATAAAATCTTCTTTTTAATTTTTCTATGCAAACCCAAGTTCACTTTACATTTAAAATCATCAGAGAGAGTGATATCCCAACACAAGCTTGAGGTATCATATTATATACTTATGATAGTGCAAAGAAGTAAAAACCTAAAGGCAAAGGCATATCCGGTTAGTCTAGTCTGGTCTATATGCCCACCCAAATATAATATTAAAATATATTATTATTCTTGTGTTGTGCTCGTTAAGTAGTAAAAAGCATAGTGAAAGCTGTGTGCCCATTGGAGGTTTCATTCCGTCATCCGATGTCTTTGGCTCAGGATACGTCAGCAAATCGGGATAGCGCTAAGAACAAAGGTGGATACTAGGATTTCCCCTGATCTCTTCAGCTGTCCACATCATTATCATCATCGTCATCATCCCATTCATTCCCAACTGCATAGTGCGAGAAAACAATTCTGCAGCATCCAACGCAAACTTCGATTTTATACAAAAGGGGAAACGAGAAAAGAAAGTTAAACGACAAATTTGTAACTTTAACTAAATCATGGAAGTTATTTAATAAAAGATTTTTCATGCACGGTGAAAGATCATGAGAGAGAAAGCTATTCTCCCGTCACAAACACTTTGGTGTGGTGTCCTCCTCCATGAGCTAGTGTACATTGTGATTTTTATCATGAACCCTTTCTCCAGGTGACAAATATTTTCGCTAATTACAGTTTTCACCTTTAAGTGCAATAATCACAGATTTGTTCTGTGTTGCTGCACTTTCCAACAAAAGAAACGATAAGATTTATCATCTTATCATCAACTTCACTGTGATTCAAGCCCACACCCGTTCGCAATAAAAAGTATACCTAAGGAAATACTAATTTAAAAGCAATATTATTATTGTAAGTATTATCTTATGCAAAGTTTAGAGTTTGTATGGAGAAAGTAATAAAACATTAGCGAACGTAAACAATCTACTTGCTTTATACAACTTTAATTTGATAACCGACTGTGATCATTTCTTTAACTTGATACATGTTCAAAAGGACGTTGAATTTATTGCTAACTTTTATCATAACTGTAATTGATTTTTCCGAAAATAAGTTAATATTTACTTAAGAATTTATATCCAGCAGGCTCTGAAGAAACGCTACTGTTTTAGTGTTAAAACGTTTTTTTACTCACGACAAAAGTCTATTATTTATTTAGCAGAAGTCATTAGAGATCCAAATGAGACGTTTACTCTTGTTCGTTCGTCAGAAAGTGAATTAGTGAAACTTTCTATGCAAACCATAAACACGATTTATGTTAAATATTAGACTTAACCATCGTGCCCAACAAAAAGTTTTATCCCGAATGTGCTCCCCCAACCGTTTCATTATCAACCCATCGTTATCGGCTTTAGCAAACGTAAGAATTTCATGATCGTTATAAAAATATAATTAAATTGGTTTTACAATTAGCATTAGTCAAATTAATCATTTGTAACATTTTTTCCGTTTGTATATTGCTTTTGTAAATAAAACTTTAAAATCTTGTTACAAATCTTCTTGCTTTATCCAAGTTTTTGTCTAATCTAGTCACACACGGTGTTTTACTTTGCAATTTTTATTTAGCCACTGCATGCGTTTATAAACTCCATAATTTTATGAATTTGCACATACTAGGAAACCTATTTTGCATAGAACCTGTTTTAGCTTTTTCTGTATTAAAATAAACACTACTAATTCACTAAACAACACTAAAAATACTTTAAATTTTGAATTTTAGCACTTTAACCTTTGCCGTCTTTCATCCATAAATAGTACTATAAACTTGACTGTCATTTTACATGTCATATCCATGCCAGTTAAATCTTGTTGTCTAGTTGAAGCATTTCTAATGTTAACCTAGTTTTGACTTTTTAGAATTTCTAATTACTCTCAAGAAAAGTATAAATACCTAGTCCAGTCTCCCGTTTTAGTACAAATTTAGTTTGGAATTTTCTCACCTTATTTGCAAGCTTAAGGTTTAATGACTTTGACAACATAAAGTATCTTATTTATTTAGCGTCAGTTGCACGGTTGTTGCCATCACCATCATCAATATAAGGAATCTTCAAGCTTTCAAATTTTGTCGATATGAAATCACCTTTGTTCATCATTTTCGTGATGACATCATCGAAAGTGTCATGATATAAAAAATCCCTTCGTTTAGAATCCCTCCATTTCCCTACCTTGCTAGTTACTTAGTCGCGCTGTTTCCCCTCCAAATTAAAAATAGAGCCAGCATTATCCAAATAAAAGAATATGAGCGCAATTTCCTACAGAATTGACACGCGATATCGTGGCATGTTCCATGTGAAGCCACCAATGGCTCATATTCCGTCGTCTTCTTCCTCCTCCTCATCATCTTCATTATCTTCGTCATCACCCACAACAACTTCATCCATTGCTAGCTCCGCTTCGTACTGTAGTAGAAGAAGAAGACATGGGAAAAAATTCAGGTAAACTCTGACCGATAATTTTATCTTGTGTGAAGGTGTTGTTATAATAAGAGTGTGGCAGAATGTTTTTAACACTCCAATTTTTCTCAGCATGTTTCTCAATACCCACATTTTCCAGCAATTAGTAAAATGACGACAAAAGGAATTTCTCAATATCTGGATTTTTAGTATATTTGAGTGTTTTTGTAACACTGCGTCATTACATCAAGAACCAAATAATGACAATTAAGTATACTTTCCTGCCTAGGTATTTAATGCGTTTAATGGAATCATCTTAAAATCTAAGGTTGCGGCCTGTGGTCTTGCTCTTGACTTAGTTTTCCTTTAAAAACTCATTAGTTCCTCATTTTGTTTCTTCTCTGCGAATAAAAAAGCCTATGCAAAATAAAATCCCACGTTTGCTTAGAGGGATAAGCCCAGTCCTTATTTTTTACCCAATCCTGCAATCTTGTAAAATCGTACGATAGCTTTAAAAAAGAACGAATGCCCTTACCTTTCCTCTCTTTTAAATAGTTACAACCAACCTTTAGCAACTAATTTGTACGTGTAAATGAATGAATTTCAAGGGAGATTGTTTTCATGCACCTTTTCTAAATTCTAAAGTGAATTTACACAAAATGTGTAAAAGCAAGAAAATTATGTGGATGGATACAAACACTGCAAAAGAGTTATACACGTAGGGACGGAAATTAGGGAGATCCTGCAATAACAAAAATATTTGAGCATGATAATATTGTAAAACAGGTAGGCACTTGCAATAATTTGAGTTTGCAGTACCTGAATCATTTTCACACAAGACAAATATTTTAGCTGCTAGGTTATCTGTAGCAGACTAGCTTGATGATGATGAGCTTTACACCAATTGTTCTCTAACCCTTTTGGTTTTGTTTTGTGACCCCATGTTCATAAATTATGTTCTTTTCAAGCAAATATATTGCATGCAAGAAAAGTTATTAGAAAATTGCCGGATATTACTGGAAATGACAGCATTTCTTGAAAAAGCCAACGTTCATTTCAAATATGCTAGCACCTTTGTAGGTTTCCTTGAAGTCCCTCATTGCTCTCTGCATTCTTCCTGATCATCATTCCTTACTTTATAATATCATGTTTGTTATGTTATCATCATCATAATTTTCAACCCTTGAAAATAATACTAAAGTCCATTAAAAATTGCACAAACTTTTGATTTCCCTATTTTCAATATTTTCAACTCTTTCATCATCCCACCGCGTTGTTATTGATATGAAGCAACCAACAAAATCGTTTTCATTTTTCAAAGCAACAATGGGTAAATGTATTCCTTGTAACGTCCAACATTTTTGTATGGTTGAGTATAATTTAAAATCACCTTTGTTTTTGGCATACATATTAACCTTGCACTAGTCAACGACGATGATGGTAATATGTTCTGATTGCAGGTTGAACATTTTAAAACATTAAGAGTTAATACAGCGACTTACTGACTGACTTAAAACCTGCAAAGCAACAACCTAATCTTAATCAACGATGCTTTAGGTTTGTAGGTACATATTATATACCTTCGTCAAGTTGAGCAACATCATTCATATACTTATTATTATATCATTGCAAAAAATGCAGAATGACTTGGCAATCTCTTAGCAGACTTATCAAACATTAGTAACTAAGCTCTCTAGACATTTACACACCTGTTCAACTTCCCCTTCCTATTCATGAAATTGAAACTTCTTACCAATCTATATTTTCGACTTGATTTTTCCTTGTTTTCCTTCCTTAAATTTCACTCTATTCTGAAGTAAAAAATTGCTAGTTGCATATCCCAAAAGTAAATTTGAAGGACTTTTTAAAATTAAGATTCGGCTTGTTTTGAAGTTTGGAGTGTTTACTGTGATTAATTCCCAGATGAAACGTTGGAAAGGTTTTGGGAGGACAGTTCGAAGCTTCAAATCGTGCACGTGCAAGTAAGTGTCCACTTGAAAAGAGATACAATAAATTGAAAAAAATCACGAACTTGACATCAGGCAAATAAAAACGCATTAGTGTTCCAGCTCTACCTATGTCTTTTTTCTGTACACGTGTAGTTTTGTGTCAAAATTTCAAAAACTTTTAATTGTTCTTGAAAATTGTGGGACCATTATATCTAAACGACACGTGATCCTGGCCATAGATTTTTCACATGTTTCGTTTTTGATCAATCAATCAAAGTTTTGACTTGATTGAGTGGATATTTGCGAATTTTGTTTTTGCTCATGCTCATTTACGTTTAAGATAAATAAAAATAGTATGAAGGGTTTGTTAAGGTCAGTTGGAATATTAAATTGGAATTGAAAAATAATGTTTGTAAAATGTGTATTTAGAAAATGGAATGTACCAATTATTTTACAATTACCAAAGTACAAAACCACATTCAAGTCAATCCAATCAAATTGACTTTCTAACCTTGTTTTTGGTTATTTACGCATTTTACATGGTTTCAATAATCGTAATCTTAAAAGTCAAATTTCATTGCATTTTTTACTTATGCTCAAATGGAAAATAATATTTTCGTTTAACGTTTGTCAAATCATCAAAAGCAATTTTTGACATAAATTCGAATCTATTATTCTTTGGTTGGATCTTACTTCCAAATTATCTTAACGTGGTCTTGAGACAGTCACTCATTTGTAATAAGGAAACTGATGGCCTGGGCTGAAGATAGCTAATTGCATTTTTTAATTTAAGGAGAAAGGTGAAGGCTAACTGATAAAATCAGCCTTCGCAAATGCATATATTTTGGTTGACCCGATAAGCATTATCTATTAATTTTTTACAAATTTGAAAATAAGACAGATTTTGACTTGCTAAAAAGTTAGGGTTTCAAGTCTGTAAAGACAATTTGTTGCTGTCTTCTTATGTATGCTAATATGCTATGCTACTAATCGTAAAATAACTGTTCCGTATGTTTCCGGAAGAGAAATTACAAGACCAAATTTTTCCAAAGTATAAGGAGGTTTTTAAATACCATAAATACACTAAAAGCTTATTTGGGGTTATTGAGGCGCATTAAAATGCAAAACTCAAGTACTTTTTCGAATAAAAAAGCAACGTGCATGCCATGTGGAAGTACATGACTAAAACTGGCTTGGTTTAATTTCTGCGTGTCTCTGCATTTTTACGTGATCTTCTGACCCACCCTCTTTGAGCAAATCATGAGCGGACACATAAAAGCCAGTGCAATGGTCTTCAAATGGTCACAGTAGTATGGCCTGATCTCTTCCTCTCTCAATCATTACCCAATATAAAAATCTTAGTTTACTACATAACCTGTGAGATAAATCCCATCTTAGTTTTTTATTTGCATTATCGCAAAATTTGCGGTTGTACAGATAACAATGATGATGCTTGGATGATGACTGGTGACGGTTTTGCTGTGCAGTCTTTGTGAGTGTGATTACGCTTCAAGCGTGTTCGCATCAGTTGCCAATTCTTCTTTTTACCCAGCATTTTCTGCATTCAATGAGCACATGGGCAAAATCCTACTGGAGTAATAATGATAAAAACGCGTGTAAACTCAAGAACTGGAAAGAAATGCACATGTCATCCTGATGAATGAGGAGAGTTCTATTGTGATTTTGAACTTGATTTCTCTCTGTTACATAAGCCACTTGTCCATGTGCTTCTGAAAGGAATATCTATGTAGAGGATTTCCAAACAAGGATTAAATAGGAGAATGTATCCCATACATTGTGTCAAGTTAGCATTTAGAATATAAATTATGATACATTCAGCTCAGCATGAATTCAGGAGTTAATTTTTGCAAAGAAAAGAGCCGCGGTATCCTCTCAGTAGCTTCAAGCGTCGTCCCCATGCACATTATTCATGTTGAGATCATGCAATTCACGCTTTGACTCTTCTTATCTCTGTTTCTCCAGCAGCAGCGAAGGGAGATACGCATTTATATGTACTCCAGATCTTGTATATTCCTTTTAATTCTGTCTCTTTAAAAAGATAACGGTGATGGTATAAGGTGGCTGCATTTGATTTGACCATTAATAATCTTTTTGCAGGGTCTGAAATTAATTGGGTAGGGAGACAATTTTAATAGTTGAAAAGTGAAGGATGTTTAGGTGGATTGAAGAAAGTTAGTTCAGTTGAAGAAAAGTGGTCACAAGCCTAATATGTCTGGCTGGTTTTCCAGGTGGCTCACATCAGCGTCGACAAACGGAGAAGTTGAAGATAGTGCTGCCAACAAATCTTGCTCAACAAGTAACACGAGTAATTATTCTGAAACTGACAAAAATAGTCAAGAGTCCATTGGAAGTGTTCCTACTGTTTCTACCAAAAGCGCTACTACCAAATCTACCTTAAAAACTTGCGAAGAAAGTTCTGAAGATTCCTGGTGCAGTTTAGGGGAAGGGAGTCCTAGAAAAGTTGAATGTTTTCATGAGAAGTGTTCGTCAATTAGTGAGACAAAATCGTGTTTAGTTCATAAAGATTCCGGGAAAATTCTTTCCAGAGAAAACGACGATATGGCTGATGACAAGCGAGAAAACCAAGGTACAACTTAATTAACCAAATTAATAGTTTGCCAGCTTTTTATAGACGTTTTTTCTTAACAAACCATAACACGGAAAGGGGACTTAGAAATTTATTAGTTCTGGTGAAAAAGGAATGATAGACGGATTACTGACTAGTCTAGTACCAAGGTTTTCAAAGCCTTTAATAAGTTACATTTGCCAAGGCAATTTCTGTGTCTTGCTCTTCCTGCTTATCATATTACTTGTTGGGTTTTCCGTGGGGAGGATAATGTCAGCTAAAAATAAAAAGAACAAGAGAAAGAATAAAAGAAAAGAAGAGGGGGAGGAGAATCATAGTCATCTTGATGAGGGAAGGGGCGAAGGTGCCTCTTCCGCATCTTCTTCCGGAAGTCACAGTCCCCCAATCTCTAATAATCATGATAATGGTAAATGCACCTCATATCAAACTTTTTTCAGTTTTTCGTAAATCTGGGAGCTTTGAAGAGTTCATTCGTACAAAATTTGAAAGTCATTATCTATTACATAGACCAAAAGATATAGCTACCCAGACTTTCCCTGTCATACACTATACAAATATACATATCTACATAAGATAGTTTTTGTTTTATTAAATTTGCTTTTTAAATTAATTCCATACTAAATTGATTTATTCAATAAAAAAATAACCTTAAAAGCTATTAACTAGTCTGTAACAAAATCGTTTAAATAATTTTGTTTTTTGTTTTGACTAATAAAATAATTTTTATTTGTTTGCCGGAATGGTTTATGTGTGCTGAAGTAGAGAGTGATGGAGACCGTGTAAATTTTGTTGTTGGAGATGAAGGAGATTCCGCAACGGAAGACAACGGAGACATGGTGATCGTTGGGGAGAGGACGGAACGCCGAGAGAGCTCCACATCCCAATCCAGTGATACACTTCAAGACTTTGTTAGTCCATTCCATGGCCGAACCATGGAGGGTACAATGGGACTGATGGAAAGGAGAAGGAGACTCAGGTAATTTATTATCACGCTCAATGACGTTAAATTAACGCGATTTAAATGAAATATAACACAAGCTGTTACAAAAGAAAGAAAGTATTGTCATCCAAAAGTATTTTACATTAACGAGTAGAATATTATGCAATCTGTATGAAATTTTACGCAGTACTTTCATCAGTTTCATCCCAACAATACATTTAGCTGCAACGAGTGTGGATTTTAATGTAGGAAACAATAATGACAAAATTTAAACAGTATCTTTTCATAAATACATTCTGCATGAAGTTTGCTGTGTATGTGTTCCAACTAATTGCTAATTGAAACTCTCATTTAAAACTTTTCCCATGCGAGTACGGCAATAGTGTTTTTTGTACAAGAAATATTGTGTAAAGCATGGCTCAACAAGTAACTCAACGATTCTATGCAATAAATATGCTGACTGCAACTAATTCTAACTTTTGTCTCACACGAGGTTTTGCGTTTCTTGGTTTTTTACTATTACGCAACCATTGCCACCTCTTGCGATAGTCAGCAATATACTACGACCGTCCAGCATTCCGACCAGATTCCTCTTATCTCCACTGAATCGTGATAGAGGATTATTGCGAAAGGACGTTGTAGAAAATATCTGGACTTTTTCCGGAATGGAAAATTGCTCATTATGTAATATTTTCTCATAGTATATAAGAATGAGGTGCATTGCGTGGGTAGCATATAAAAGGAAGCAAAACTAGTTTTACAA
The DNA here is from genome assembly GCA_036507315.1 of Lepidocyrtus fimetarius. Taxonomy (NCBI): domain Eukaryota; kingdom Metazoa; phylum Arthropoda; class Collembola; order Entomobryomorpha; family Entomobryidae; genus Lepidocyrtus; species Lepidocyrtus fimetarius. The sequence goes on from JAANSO010000247.1 coordinate 9,418, forward strand.
TATATCATTTTCCAAAAGAATTTCCGGTGAATGCTGTTACTCGTCTGTTTTAACAAAAACTGTTTAAAAAGTTCTCAGTTGCGTAATTCCCTTTCTCTCTTTGCAATGTCGGACCAAATCATGACATTATGACTTCAATTGACCTGTTGCAGTCTGCTACAAAATTATTTAAATGAAATGCTTAAATTCTTGCTCCCATCCCGGACAAAATGTTCGGTGATTAAAGCAAGTGCTAATATCAAGCAAGAACTTGCCTAATTCATTTCTAAGAGCTTATCTTTTTCTTTCAATATCTGACGACGATAATCATAAAGATACGAGAGGATGACATTCAGCAAACTAAATCCTTATTTAATGTGATTCGATGTGCACATCACGCAATTATTATTACTTCTAGAAAAATTCATAGTGCATGCAAATCCTCATTACCACATGAAGGAAAATCCTTTTATAATCTAGCACATCCATTTTTTGTGTATCTGTGTTCGTGGTTAAGAGTATGAGAGGAGATAACATTTATATAAATTAGGAATGGCCTTGAATCAATTTGTAGGTTTCTCACGATGCCCCGTTTCAGCGTAACCGAACCACAGATTAGAACCTGCAACGTAAAAATGCAATGCATAAATTTATGCTTCAAATTATTTCAAATTTCTGAGAAACTTGTTCCAGTTCATTCATCTATTTCCATCAGAATAAAGTGTTTACATTGACAGAGTAAAAATGATTTCTAAAATAAATTTTAGTGTTGGACGATCACACAAGTAGTTGAATAGCTACACTATTTAAAAAAACATCAATGCATTTTAAAAATTTTACAATATTAATGTACAAGATTATTTTATAGTTTACTGTAGCAGAGCGAGAAGATTAATGATGATCATTAAGCTTGTGTTTGAGCAATATTGGTACCTGCTCTACCCAAGGTTTCCTTTATTCTTTGCACTTTCCTCATCCCTAAATTAACCAAAAAATCAGTTTAAATAAGCTCTTCGTCAATAATAATGAAAATTCAACAATCCAATCGTTATTATCATTAGTAACAATTCACATGATAATCCCCTTAAGTAACCTTGCTCTTTTCTACGTAGTAGTAGTACAAGTAGGGAAAATATAAAAAAATTGACGAAATTCTGTAATAAGGTTGCCATCGTGTTACAACATAACAGCCTGGATAGTTATAGTCTGGGGCAGTCCAACAAAGACAAGTTCCTGCCAAGCAAAAATTATTATTTCCACCTGTTCCTCTCCCACCAAACTACCTAGCTCATATCATGTCCCAGTCAAAGTCAGTGACGTCGAATTTTAAGACGAAAAAGTTGCTTTTCTGCAGACTTTAATAGGCATATTTTTACTTACAATTTCCCTTCTTGAAAATTACAAAAATGGAATTATAATGGTTGATGATTTGCCAAGCATTACTATGAAACCTTCTGCATTGATGGACTTTTTATATCTAAGGCCAGTAAAATCATGCCATTCTCCGTATAATCCTTTTCGTGAGAAGATCCTTTTAGATTTTACCAGCTAGTACGGCTACGACGACGGCTCGGTTACAATACTCCTGTAAGCAAATTATGAACATAATTTTGTATCAGGTCACATAATATTGTGCTCGAATTTATTTGTTTTAACTTTTAAACCGGCTAAAACGCTATCATTGTTATGCATGATTATCATAACATTTTTTATCAGTTTTGTCATGATGTGATATCAGGTAGAGTGAATACAGCAAGGAATAAATCATAGTATCATGCCATGAACGAGCAAAGATAATTTTATTGGTCAGACAAGTTCATAGTAAAGAAGGAGGGTCAGTCAGTAGTGCGGCTGAAGCTAGTGGACTAAAGTGGGTTTGCACACCGCTTTTATTCTAAACCTCGTCATCAGAATCATCATCCTCATTCGCCAACCATAAAGATGATTATTGTTATGATAAAACCCTGAACATTTACTGGAAACACCACATACATATTCCACTCGCTCACTATTTCTCGTCTTATACACCTCAGTTTTTAGGTTTTGTGAGTAGTTTGGAGTGGCTCATTGTTCAGGCAAGAGATCCACATTGACTGGTTTATCCACAAAATGATTGTGTGAGAGAAATTTAAAAAATACGAGGAAAGAAAAGAAGGGGAAAATCCAGCTGGAAGATTATATTCACACTGGAGCTAGACCAGTCAACATGATTAATTAGTCAGTTAAATCTGAAAAATGGCATACTGACATGTTTTATTGAAGCAGTTTTTGTAAAAAAAGTTAAAAAAGTGAAATACAAAATGTCAGATTCAAATGATACCAAACAAGGGGACAGTGCTGGGGAGCAACTTACCCCGGCACCTGCATATCATTTAATTAACCAAATTCAAGATCCTGTCAAAGGAGGAATGAGGTAAAAAATTATATTTTAATAAGCACAATTAAACCTTAAAATCATAAATACATCTCGCTTGGCTCGTCCATGCGTCAATTTTTGCAAACAAAGGCGGAAAGTGAAAAGCCACATGTCCAAAGTGCATAATGCCCACGCTAAGATGATGTAACATTTTCTTTGTTGCATTCTTTCCATTCTTGTGAGTGGTTTTTAGAGGGAGACATGAGACATGTGATTTTAGACTCGATTCTCATTCTGAATGTAAACACTGATTTTTTAGGAGCTCAGTTTTGTCTCCAGACACTTTAGAAAGCTAAAAGCTTATCATTTTTGATAAGCTTAGTGACGGTTAAGGCAAAACAGCCGTTTATTGTATTAGCAACCAACTAGTGAAGCAATAAGGTCGTGAGGTGATTCACCTTTTGCACTGTTTTTCTTGTCGTTATGGAAAATTTAAAAATAACAAGTTTTAAAATGATTGAATTACAAAGTTGCCGGAGTGGAGAGATTTTAAAGCTGATTTTGAATCGTCAGAGGTGGAAGGTGAGGAAGGAGAAGAATTCAAAGTTTGTAGTAAAACCGGATTGTTTAATTGTAAATTTTAGATAAAAATCGGAATTAATTGTTAGTTAGGAAGCGTTTAAATTTAATTAAAAAATAGGATAGTAAATAGAGATAGTTTTAATTTAGGTTGTAAATCAAGCAAGAAGTAAAAATGTCGGAGTATCCTTATATTAAGCACGTCGTTGGCGAGTTAATTAATGGCTTGATCAACAACAATAGGTTATAAATTTTATCTAAAAAAGAATAATGTCGCTTGTATTTAGTACAAGACCATTTAAGTTAGGCACAATACTATTATTAATATCGTTATTAGTTGGTAATTATGCATTAACTTTATTTTTTTCAGGCCGAGCATGTCCTATGGAACCATGTTAAGGGACAACAGGTTTGTTGATTCCCGAGAATTGATCTTTGCAACGACGGAAGAACTTGTTAAGAAGCTGGGAGGAACAAAGAACATTAATAAGGTATGTGAATGTTAAAATTACGTTACTTTATGGAGGGGTTAACACTTGTCTAACCATATGTCAATTAATACCTTTTACTTATAACAGGTTCTGATTGCAAACAACGGGATTGCTGCTGTAAAATGCATGCGGTCTATCCGACGTTGGGCTTATGAGGTTTTCCGGAATGAACGTGCCATTCGATTTGTGGTGATGGTTACTCCTGAGGACCTGAAAGCAAATGCTGAGTATATCAAGATGGCGGATCACTACGTGCCAGTTCCTGGAGGGTCCAACAATAACAACTACGCTAATGTTGAGCTTATCTTGGACATTGCCAAGAGGATGCAGGTGCAAGCAGTATGGGCAGGTTGGGGTCACGCTTCTGAAAACCCAAAACTTCCTGAGCTTCTTCATAAAAACAACATTGCGTTCATTGGACCCCCTGAAAAAGCTATGTGGGCCCTTGGTGATAAAATTGCTTCCAGCATTGTTGCTCAAACAGCAGGAGTACCGACTTTGCCTTGGTCTGGATCCGGACTCACTGCTACCTCTGGGAAGGACAAAAAGATTAAGATATCTTCTGACCTGTACAAACAGGGCTGTGTTGAGACTGCCGAGGAAGGTCTGGTAGCAGCACAGAAAATTGGTTTCCCAGTTATGATCAAAGCTAGTGAAGGAGGTGGCGGTAAAGGAATCCGTAAGGCTGAAACCGTTGATGATTTCAGCAATCTATTCCGTCAAGTTCAATCTGAAGTGCCTGGATCACCCATTTTTATCATGAAACTCGCAACATGCGCACGGCATTTGGAAGTACAGCTCATTGGAGATCAATACGGCAACGCTATTTCTCTATTTGGAAGGGATTGCTCAATCCAACGACGTCATCAAAAGATTATTGAAGAAGCCCCCTGTGTCATCGCAAAGAAAGATGTTTTTGAAGAAATGGAGAAGGCTGCTGTTAGATTAGCAAAGATGGTCGGTTATGTGAGCGCTGGAACTGTTGAATATCTTTACGACACGTCTGGAAATTTTTATTTTCTGGAATTGAATCCAAGGTTGCAAGTTGAACATCCTTGTACGGAAATGGTCGCCGATGTGAATTTACCCGCCTCCCAACTCCAAATTGCCATGGGAATCCCATTGAACAGAATCAAGGACATTCGTCTTCTATATGGAGAAAGCCCTTGGGGAGACTCTACAATTGACTTTGACGCTCCTCGTTACAAGCCACAACCTTGGGGTCATGTCATTGCTGCTCGTATCACTAGCGAGAATCCAGATGAGGGTTTTAAACCTAGCTCAGGAACCGTTCAAGAACTCAATTTCCGGTCTTCCAAAAACGTTTGGGGTTACTTTAGCGTAGCTGCCTCGGGTGGTCTTCATGAATTCGCGGACTCTCAATTTGGGCATTGCTTTTCATGGGGAGAAGATAGAGAGCAGGCTAGAGAAAACTTGGTAATTGCCTTAAAGGAGCTTTCAATTCGTGGTGACTTCCGAACAACTGTAGAGTACTTGATAACCTTATTGGAGACCCCTGCATTCCAAGAAAATACAATTGACACCAGTTGGCTGGATGCCTTGATTGCTGAGAGGGTGCAAGCGGACAAACCGGACATTATGATTGGAGTCATTTGTGGCGCTCTACATGTAGCTGATCAAACTATAGTAAATGCATTCCAAAACTTTCAAACCTCCCTTGAGAAAGGACAGATCCTACCGGCAAACACATTAAGGAATACAGTTAGCGTTGAACTGATTAACGAAGGGACCAAGTACAAGGTGGAAGCCGTAAAGAGTGGACCTAGCCAGTATTTTCTGGCAATGAATGATTCCTTCCAGGAAGTGGAAGTCCATAGAATGTCAGATGGAGGCCTTCTCATTTCCATGAATATGCAAAGCTTCAGTACATACATGAAGGAGGAAGTTGATCGCTATCGTGTGGTCATTGGAAATCAAACCTGCGTTTTTGAAAAGGAGAATGATCCAACTCTGTTAAGATCCCCGTCGGCAGGAAAGCTACTTGGATACTTGGTTGAAGATGGAGGACATGTTTACGCTGGACAGGCGTATGCAGAAATTGAAGTGATGAAAATGGTGATGACTTTAACATGCTCAGAGTCAGGCGCCCTTAATTACTGCAAACGCCCCGGGGCTGTATTAGACGGTGGAGCTCTCATTGCACGGTTGGACCTGGATGACCCCAGTAAAGTAACCAGGGCTCTAGTATTTGAAGGGAAGTTCCCTTGCAGTGAAAATACTTCTGCTGTGATAGGAGATAAGCTCAATCAAGTATATCAAAACTGCAAAACAACATTGGAGAACATTTTTGCTGGATACTGTTTACCTGACCCGTTTTTCAGTCAAAAAGTTAAAGAAATTATTGAAAAGTACATGAAAGCTCTACGAGATCCTACTTTACCGCTACTGGAACTTCAAGAAGTCATCTCGTCGATATCAGGCAGAATTCCACCAACTGTAGAGAAGAAGATAAGAAAGTTGATGACTCTATACTCAAGCAACATCACATCAGTCCTTGCACAGTTCCCAAGTCAGCAGATAGCTAGTGTAATTGACAGCCATGCAGCAACTCTTCAAAAGCGGGCAGATCGGGATGTATTTTTCCTCACTACCCAAGGTATAGTTCAACTAGTTCAACGCTATAGGAATGGAATCAGGGGAAGGATGAAGTCATCTGTACAAGAGCTCCTTAGAACTTACTTGAATGTAGAAACACAATTCCAGCACGGTCACTACGACAAATGTGTATCCGCCTTGAGGGACAAGCATAAGGATGATATGCTTGCTGTAACCTCTTGCATTTTCTCCCATTACCAAGTAAGCAAAAAGAACATCGTTGTCACCATGATCATTGATCACGTATGGGCAAATGAACCTGGTCTCACTGACGAACTCTCCCCAATCCTCAACGAGCTGACTGCCCTCAATCGTTCTGAAAACTCGAGAGTAGCCCTCAGAGCCAGACAAGTCTTGATTGCTGCTCATCAACCTGCCTACGAATTGCGTCATAACCAAATGGAGTCCATCTTCCTCTCGGCAGCTGACATGTACGGTCATGATTTCCATCCAGAGAATCTACAAAAGCTTATCATGTCTGAAACCTCTATTTTTGACGTCCTTCACGATTTCTTCTATCATCAAAACGAGGCTGTGAGAATGGCAGCATTGGAGGTTTATGTCAGGAGAGCTTACACATCATACGAGCTCACTTGTCTTCAACATCAACAACTATTTGGCTCTTTGTGCATCGTACAATTCCAGTTCCTTTTGCCTTCTTCACATCCCAACAGGATTCCTCACAATAGGGTTAGCGCTAACCAATTACCACACGTCCCATCCTTAGACGACGTTCAGTACACTGACCTTCTTCCCCTCCAACTTGATGACTGCCAAAGAACAGGAATCATGGCTGCATTTGCAAAGTTGGAAGAATTTGAAAATTCCTTTGACGACCTAATGGAACTCTTCGTTTCTGGATCAAGACCCGAGTCTCCAAAAAATATGTCTGGTGGAGGTGGAGACGATGATCTGTCCAAACAAGGCTTATCCGTCTCAATCAGCTCCAGTTTTAGCGATGTAGGAATCAACATTAATGACTATGATCTAAAACCTGTTGAGCCCATCCATATTTTAAACGTGGCACTCAAGATGGAACCAATGATTGATGATAACCAACTAAGCGAGCAGTTTGGCCAGTTTGTTGCCAGAAACAGAGAGGCTCTCTTGGAAAAAGGAATAAGGCGCATCACATTTGTCATTTTGTACAAGAGACACTTCCCCAAGTTCTTTACGTACAGGGCTCGAGATGGATTTGCTGAGGACAGGATTTATCGTCATTTGGAGCCTGCTTTGGCCTTCCAACTGGAAATCAACAGAATGAGAATGTACGACCTAGAGGCTTTGCCGACATCAAATCAGAAAATGCATTTGTATTTAGGCAAAGGCAAAGTTCCTAAAGGACAGGAAGTCACTGACTATCGCTTCTTTATTCGCTCAATCATTCGACACTCTGATTTGATTACAAAGGAGGCCTCTTTTGAATATCTTCAAAATGAAGGAGAACGCCTTCTTTTGGAAGCTATGGATGAACTGGAAATTGCCTTTTCTCACTCCCAAGCAAAGAAGACAGACTGTAACCACATATTCCTCAACTTTGTCCCCACGGTAATCATGGATCCTGGAAAGATTGAGGAAAGTGTAAGGAATATGGTTCTACGGTATGGACCTCGTCTATGGAAGCTGCGTGTTCTTCAAGCTGAACTAAAGATGACTGTCAGAATGACCCCAAATAGTAAAACAATGCCAGTTCGACTATGCTTGGCTAACGAGAGTGGATACTATCTTAATATCAACCTGTACAAGGAAGTCAACGATCCACACACTGGTCTTATCAAGTTTGAATCCTTTGGCACGAAGCACGGACCCCTCCACGGCTTTCCAGTGAGCACTCCATACAAAACCAAGAACTACTTGCAGCAGAAGCGATTCCAAGCACAAAGTAACGGCACCACATACGTGTACGACTTCCCTGATATGTTCCGTCAAGTTTTGGAAAGGGTGTGGAAAGAATATAAGGAAATGAATCCTGAGAATACTGTTGAGCCACCTGCTCAACCACTTCAATACATTGAGCTTGTCTTGGACAGCCAAAATCAGTTAGTCGAGCAGAACAGAACAGAAGGAGAGAACGATATTGGAATGGTAGCGTGGAAAATGCGTCTGTTCACCCCAGAGTTCCCTGATGGTAGGGATATCATTGTGATTGCAAATGACCTGACACATTTAATTGGATCTTTCAGCGTAAGAGAGGATCTCTTGTTCCTTAAAGCTTCAGAACTTTCTAGGACAATGAAAATTCCAAGGATATACCTCAGCGCTAATTCAGGTGCTAGGATTGGACTTGCAGAAGAGGTCAAACATCTCTTCAAGATTTGCTGGGAGGACACTTCTGATCCAGAGAAAGGCTTCAGATACATTTACCTTACACCTGAAGACTACTCCAAAGTTGTGAATTTGAATTCAGTTAGAGTTCAACTAATTGAGGATGAAGGAGAGTCTCGTTACAAAGTCACAGGCATCATTGGAAAGGAAGATGGAATCGTTGTGGAAAATTTAAGGTACGCTGGAATGATTGCTGGAGAAACGTCTCAAGCTTACAAAGAAGTGGTGACTATGTCAATGGTCACATGCCGAGCTATCGGTATCGGAGCATATCTTGTTCGATTGGGGCAACGTGTGATTCAAATAGATAATTCTCACATTATCCTCACTGGCTACGGAGCACTCAACAAGTTGCTCGGACGAGAAGTATACACTTCCAATAACCAACTTGGTGGCATTCAAATCATGTTCAACAACGGCGTTACTCATAAAACAGAACGACATGACATGGAAGGAATCTACTCTCTTCTTAAGTGGCTCTCCTATTTCCCATCGTTTAAAGGAGGACCTCTTCCTATCCTTCCAATTGTTGATCCAGTAGACAGAGAAATCCAATTCTGCCCAACCAAAGCTCCATACGATCCTAGATTCCTTCTTGCTGGAAGGGTTCATCCTGTAAACCAAAATGACTGGGAAAGTGGCTTCTTTGACCAGGGCACGTTTGATGAAATTATGAAACCATGGGCTCAAACTGTTGTGTGTGGACGTGCAAGATTAGGCGGTATCCCTGTAGGTGTTATTGCTGTAGAAACGAGAACTGTCGAACTCAATCTTCCCGCTGACCCTGCCAATTTGGATTCTGAAGCAAAGGTAACTCCTTCGTTAGATTGAACCTAATGTCAAAACAATTCACAATTTAGTAATGCAATTTAAACGATGCTGGTTCATTCTATTACAGACGGTATCTCAGGCTGGTCAAGTTTGGTTTCCCGACTCGGCTTACAAAACCGCTCAAGCTATAATGGATTTCAGCAAGGAGGAACTGCCTCTAATGATATTTGCAAACTGGAGAGGATTTTCTGGTGGAATGAAAGGTTCGAATTTTAGTTTATCCTGTAAATAGCAACCGTAGATTAAACCTTTTAAACTACCGTATGTAAACATAACGATTATTGAATACATTTGTAGATATGTATGAACAAGTAATGAAGTTTGGATCGTACATTGTGGATGCTCTTCGGGAGTACAATCAACCTATCATTGTTTACATTCCGCCATATGGAGAACTTCGTGGAGGAGCTTGGGTCGTAATTGATCCCACCATTAATTCCAAACACATGGAGATGTATGCTGATACAGACGCTAGAGGAGGCATATTAGAACCTGAAGGTGTTGTTGAAATCAAATTTAGAATGAAGGACTTGCTCAAATCCATGTACAGGTAAGAAAATAAACCCAAGACTGTTCATTATTTTTATTTCACTTGTTTGTGAAAGATACCATTTACAACAATACTACTGACTCTCTGTAGGCTTGACCCTGAATTGCAAAAATTGCGAACTCAACATGCAGAGGTTCGACCAGAAGATAGGCCTCCAATTGAGAAGGCTATGCAGGAAAGGGAACAATTTTTGAGACCTCTGTATCAGCAAATTGCTATTCACTTTGCTGACCTTCATGATACCCCTGAAAGAATGCAAGAAAAGGGAGTGATCCAGGTAAGTAAATGATGGAGAAAAGTAAAAATTACAAAAAACGTCATACTAATCATTGACTTATTTAATAGGATATTGTGCCGTGGAAGAACGCTCGTACGACCCTCTATTGGCGTCTGCGACGTCTCCTTTTGGAAGACTCTGTCACAAAGGAAATACTCAAGGTGCGTCAAACTCTAAGTCATGCTCAATGTAAAGTGATGTTGCGACGTTGGTTCGTAGAGGATGGCGGTGCTATGGACATTTGGGAAGATAATAGGAAAGTTGTTGAATGGCTTACAAATCAAATGGATGAAAACTCTGCCAAATCCGTCGTTCAAGAAAATATTCAAGCTTTGCGAAGAGATGCTGTTGTCAATCAAGCCAATATCATTCTAAAGGTAATTATTGTTTCTTTTTTGGAAGTATGAATGACATAAATTCGTCTCACTAATTCCCTTTGTTTCTTTTCAAAAGGAATACCCTGAATTTGCAATTGAGTCTGTCGTCAGGCTGCTTCAACACATGAACCCGCAACAACGCTCAAAGGCAATTCGTGCCATATCTGAAATCGAAGATGAACCACCCCAAGATAGAGGAGATCATTAAATCCCTATAAAATGCTTGTTAAATTCTCACAAAACAGAAGCGTCAACAAAGTGGAATATTATTTTTCAATACATCACTGCTAAAGTCTAAGTTTACTAGTTTAGTGTTACCTTAAATATCAAATTATTTTGAAAACGATTTCAGTATACGGTCATATTATACATACTTGCATAGAATTTCTATTTCTTGTGCCCAGCTTTAACGGATGGCTCTATAAAAACATATTCTTATTATATTCTTGTAACGCATGATATTAATTTCAAGTAAATTGCAAGTTCCCAACAATTCCATTTAATGGAAGTTTAAATTTGTCAAATATATCATTATATGATGCAAATAAATAAAATAATAAATTGTTAGTTAATTACGCTTTCGTGTAAGTTAAATAACTTACAGAATCGTAAATATTAAGGCTCAATATAATATTTTATGTAAACGAGTTATAGTTTGTAGTGCGTAAAATTTTCAGTAGTTTCTACATCGTACTAAGCATTCTTAAAGATAATCTCGATCAAACTGTATTGAATTCGCGCTTATATAGTTTCATACAATCATTTAAACTAATATATTATTCTATAAGAAGAAAGACAAAACATTATAATGAAAATAAATAATTAAATAAAACATATACCAAAGACTTTATGCAAACCGTTGTTGAGCTTTCGTTTTTTCTCTTAATAGTTATTTTCCCTAATCTTAAATAAGACTAGCAAGACGATGAAAAATAGAATACAATTTACTCAATTTATTTGTTCCGCTTTGTAATGCATTACATGTACATCATTTAATGAGTAAACCTTGTTGAATTGGAATGATGGACGGGTGTCACATTAATCACAAGTAAAAATTAATCTATCTTTTAATTTAACACATTTCGAACTGCAATCACAACAAGTATTATACCAACAAAGGACTTAATAAATTTTTGAAATAGGAACTAGGTGCTAAACATAAAAACTTTTTCTGATATAGATTAAATACAGTTAACAATTATTTTCTAGCTAAGGCAAAGTTATCAACAAACCATTGGACAGATTCAGCGATTCCAGCATGGAAAGGAATAAATTGATAATTTGGCAAATACTTACGTAATTTATCATTGCTGGCAGTTTTCTTAAACTGACCATCAGCGGCAGAAGTGTCAAAAGTAAGATTGTCCTGTATACCCATACTTTTAGCTACAAGCTCAGCAACAGTTTTAATGGAAACTTCGTCCTTTTCGTCAACTGCGTAGACATTCGAAACAACAGTATGTAAATACAAAATGTTTTTCAATGCCAAATTAATCCTAAAACATACCTGAAAGAATAATAGGATCAACTTCATCATAGTCCGTAAGTGCCCAAATAATTAAGCAAGCCAAATCCCTTGCGTGAATAAATTGCCGTAGTGGTGTTCCAGTTCCTTTCACAACCGCCTGTTGATTTTGTTGCTTAGATAAATAGAACCGATGAATAAGTCCAGGTATTACATGACTTTTATCCAAATTATAATTATCATGGGGTCCATACACGTTGCAGGGCACCACAGACGTATACTTTTTCCCAAACTTTTCATTAATTGCACGATTTTGCACATCAATCATTCGTTTAGCATAACTATAGCCAAAGTTCGAATCATGGGGAGGACCCAGATGAATCTGAAAAAGTTGGACATCCAAGAATTAATCAATTTCATAACATTAAGTACTTGCATGCATTTGCGATTCCTACCATGGTCTCGTCGATAGGATACGTAGTTTTATCAGGAAAGATACAAGTTGAAAGACAAGACACAACTTTTACCGCATTTTGTTCAATACTTGACTGAAGAACGTTGTCATTAATCAGCATATTGTTTCGCTACATAAAAATAAATTACAACGTAGTTATAATTAATACATCATTAAACTTTTAGCCGTCAATATGGAATTGAGACTGAAATGTGTTTAGATACTTCTAAATTACGTACAAAAAAGTCGTAGTTATTTGCCATGTTATGAAACAACCCGCCAACCATAGCAGCCAAATGAATAACGTGAGTCGGCTTAAAATCCTGGAATATCCTACTGACAACGGTTGGATCCCTAAACAATCATCAATCAAAAAATATAACTTAAATATTTAAAATATCAAAACCCGATTTATTGTCCATATGATGTATGATTACAAAAATCTATTTTAAAAATTTGCAATGCACTTACGTCAAGTCTCCATCCTTGGAAGAGAGAAATTTCACCTTATCCTTAAACCCCTCCATTTCCTTCCTCATGAAGATAACCTCTCGAATGTGAGACCCAACCAGTCCAGAACCTCCAGTCACTAGGAGTTTGCACTTCCCTTCTTGAATCATTTTATAAAGGGACTGGGTAATCCCAGCGATTTGGGGCTCGTTAATTGTTCCCATTTCGAAATCAAAAATGAACTCAGGATTTTTTATTCTGAGATCTCTTCAAATACTTCTACCAGAGTTCCAAATAATCTAATGAAATCGTGAATTGAAACAAATTAAGCCACGTCGTCAGCTGTCAAAACTATGGAAAATGGAATTGAATACAAAAGTCTATGTCAAATCTAGTACAATAGATTACTTGTCAGCTCTACCGCTATGTTGGAAGGTGAAAGCAGCTGCTCAAATCCTCATCATCGTGGCCACGTGATAATTCCTTTCCTACTTTTTGTAATGCTTGTTATGCCGAAGCTATTGCCATTCACACCTCATTTCATATCATAATAGGCGACTTCATTCAACGGAAATTCGTTTCCGGTTCCACACCTTGTTTTTCGCTTTCTTGCAGTATTTTCCAATAACATATTAATCTGTTCTTGATAATACGATATATGATGATATGATAATAGTTGTGAGATTGAATCATGATATTTACTGATTATTAACTGTTAACATTATACAGTAAAAATTGTTGTTAGATGTCTCTATTTTAACCGTCAATTCCTTGGAATTTCTAGCAATCGACGTAGTTTTTAAGACTTCGATAATTGATGCATTTATTGGGTTTTAACTGTCAGTTAATTAAAATGCGTAAAAGATAAAACAACAAAGTCACAACTAAAAACATTAGAATTGTATTAATTGCCGTCACAAAGTAAATTGATCTACGATGATTGTATGTACGAGATATTTTCAATTTGAAAATTTAATTGCTAAGAAAGTATAATGTAGTTAAAATTGGCTACATATTTTTTGGTTGAAGGCTGGTGCCTATATAGGTCTGTCTGCTCGTGTCTGTCGTAGAAAGTGTCATTTTTGTTGCAAATCATCAAAAAACTAATATTATGCTAATTTAATTAAATAGACGAGCTAATTCAGAACAGAAGTTTTAAATTGGTATTCCATTAAAGCATTTTCTCAGATAACGGCAAATTATTAAAGATTTACGTTTGAAATTATTCCTATTAGTTTTGATTGAATCTGAATGTTCAAATTAGTCCTTATCAGCGTAGTTTACTCCACTCAACATTCATTTTCCAGAACTGGATAATGAACGAGACCAGACGACATTAATTAAAGGGTAGTAAAATCATATAATCACTAGTTGAACATATTCATTTTGTGCAAAATATAGTATTTACTTATAGTTAGCAATACTGAAAAGCTAAATTATTCTGCATGGTTTGTGCAAATTGCAGAAAAGCAAGCTGTCCATATAGCCACATGCCAAATATCATAAAATTACAATATGTCGAGACGGTTTTGAGTTAAAGCATCGGCAGACAGACACCATTAACGCCAAACTAGCTTTTGTTTAGTTGGAAATAATTAGTAAAAACGAGAATAATATTTATTAAGAATTTCTAACTCGTAGTATTATTCCTTTGAATTTCCCAAAAACGTTTTCACTTCCTTGCCAATTTGCGCGGGCGAGTATGCTTGAAAAGAGATGAAATTACGTTCAATTCCTTGTAGCTCATTAGAAGGTTTATGCGTGATAAATCTGAAGAAAATAATATGGATATTTTTGAATGTGCTACCTTCCCAATCGCATGCATGAAGAACAGTAAAACAGTGGAAGTACTTTCATTGTGCGTTATTTCAACACGTCAACGTTTGTCAAACATCATCATAAGTAATAAACTAATACTCCCACGCAAAGATTTTATCGTCTTAAAATTCATTCCAGCTCTGTTCTAGACTTTCATGCTCAAATAAATAACCTTTTGTTGTACAATAAAAAATGTTACATAGTTTTCGGTATTTATGAAATATCAACTTTAAACGGAAATACAGTTGCAATTTTTAATTAGTAACACTTTGTCATAGTGTTACTATATTACCCTAAAGGAAAATCGAAAATGTGAGCTGCTCTTGGAAGAATCTTTTGAATTTACAGTAACTTGAACCTCCTTTCCCTTGGGAGCTTTCCCAATTGGATCCATTCAATAAACTAAATTGTTATAAACTGTGCTTTAGGTATTGCACGGATGTATTTTGCATTTGCTTTCTCTTTTTAGATCACGGCATTCAAAGTTTAGAGAAATACAAGAATTGTAAGGTGTAGGCTTACTTGTTTCCTGTGATTCGAAATGCTTTTGTAGAAAATAATATGCTTATATATTTCATAATCTATATAAAATACATCATTACAAGTTTTAATCCCGTTTTTGTAGTTTCATTTTATTGTCCTCATCCAATCAATGAAATAATGAATTGAGCAGCTGCGTATAATTAGACGTGGGCACCCGATACTTTTTATTTTTCAAAGTCAAAATGTTGGAAACTATATCATACAATTCGTTATAATAGTGTGATTGTTGAAAAATACATGTTTGCCTATAATATTGTGCGGATGAAAGGTGTCAAAATCTCTAGTTGATGCTGCTTTTAATAATTAATTTAGGAAAGGATCCTTTCATATGACGTACATAATTTTAAGCTAAATTTGAAATAGGCCTTGCTATTGCATTACCTGTTTGAATTAGGTTAAAAATAATTTAGAAAAGTGTTTTCCTTTACCCTGGAGCGCCATGTGAATCTACTATGCAAACTTTTATATTGATATCTACACCGTGCTTTATTAGATGCCCTATCAAAAAATATTTTTTCAAATTACATGGTTTTGTATAGTTTCGAAACGACTTGATAAATTTTTAAAATACGACCGGTACAATGAGAGCTTAAGGGTGATAATAGTATACGGATGCCCACATAAATGTGGAATGAAACCACAGGGGTGCTGTAAATTGCTTGGGTAACAATGATCTCTCAGAAAAATTTGTATTTATCTAAAAAAAAAAGTGTTATATCAAAATGGAAGGTTACTTTATGTGTTCGTACTTACTCTTTTTAATGATCAGGGTTATTTACTTTTCGGAGAAAATTGTAATAAATGATGATGGTGCAACTGGAAGAGACTCTTGAAAGTTTTTAATCCTTACGAAATGTGTATGTTCTTGAAACGGATAATCTCAGTGAAAATTACTCTTATATACAAGGATTCTCTAGAACAGGATGGCTCTATTTAGAAAATAACGGAAGTGGTGGCATTGAAAAAAGTGAAGTCCTCTCACGAGAACAATAACTTTAAAGATGTTCCTCCAACTACAAGGCAAATATACGGATGCCTATTGAGCCATTATAAATGGTTCGTACTTTTTTGCCCTCATTCATTTTCCGGTTGAAAGTATAAGGAACAAAAGTTTTCAGCTTTTTTAGCAAGATTTTAGAAAACAATCTGCAGATTAGATTAACTTTGAGCTTCCGGAAATTCTGTGTGAAAATGATTGAAACTTTTAGTTGGATGAAGTAAGATTCACTATAAGGCCAGGGACGAAACTGGTGAAATATTAGCCAGAGACAGATATTATCCGCTTATAACGTAACTGCACAAGTGACAAAGGAAACAACTTCTGCACGGGTAGGTAATTAATCATATTTTAAACCAGGAAAACCGATCGGGAATGAGTAGGCCTGTAAATAACATGAGTGGAGTCCTTGTTTTCGTCCAAGGATAAAAGACATTGTCATGAAGAAATTAGAAAGTCAAGGAAAGTCGTTTTTACACAAGAAAAGCTCAAAGTGTGCTTGCATTCTTTCAAATGAATAAATGCAAAAAGCTATAAGGATTTCAAATAAAGGGACTTTGTGTGGTAGCAATGTGGGTGGGATCGAGAAATATGACGAGTGCAGTAAAGATCAACAATACATTGTTTTTGACAAACAAGGTTTTGGAAACCACACAGGATCGAAATGACCTTGCTTTCTCTTAAAATTAAGATGATTGTTAGTTTGTTCTGCATCTTGAGATTTGCTAAAACGTGGGTTCTAAGGAAAATGAAGTGGGATCGGTTACAAACCGCACAAGTGCACTAGTCCAATTATCCTTCTGTTTCATTAACTTTTGTTTGTTAACCATTAGCTTTTAAAGTGTGTGACACTGGATAAATCAGTCAAATAATTGTAAATGAATTAAGTTATTTATAAACATATTTTACTTTAGAAAGTTACGGTTATATAAGTCGTTCTGTTTTCTGCTGGTGAAAGTAAACGGCCATGGCTGCAAAAGACTTTGGCGTGTATATACCCTATTTACAATGTACGATATATAAGATACATGTAGAAATATTTCTAATCAGATTAGTTCATTTTGTCTATGCTTTTGCTTCTTGGTTTATACATCTTTTTACAATATTGAAATTCCTTTTCAAGAACATTTAGAATCTTGAAATTCGTTCCACGACACGGAAACAACAAAACTCACTTGGACCAGTCAATACTTCTCTTTTTCATTTCAAACTTTTTATGTGTCATGTTTTCTAAAATTCACTTCGTTCAGTCATTGTGCTGTGAAATATCAAGGTTTTTGTTGTGCGTATCTCCAAAGGGAATCCTACAACAAAAGCAATAACTTGAGTTTCTTGAGAAGGAAACTTTACAAAACCAGCACATGTCATAGGATTTTATATTAAATACCTAAAGGGTTGTAACTTATAACTGTCAACTCAATTTAGAAACGAGTAGATCTTCCAATATCATGAAATTGAACAAGTGTTGGAAATAGACTGCTGGAATATACACAACTGAATTAACGTTGTTGGGTAAAAAATCGTTTAAGCCAAAAAGAGCAGAAGCTTGTTTATCGTACCTCCATCAAATCTGATATTACATAAAGTATGAGTTTTGGTGTGTCTTGTAATATTTCAAATGCAATACAATAACGTATGAAATAGTTTTAAATGTCTCGTATTACCCTTTACTAATTTTCAGACGAATTTTCTATAATTTGATAGTTATTTTACGCCAAATTTATTTTTTACGATCAAGTCTTTATCTGAAATTTTTAGATTTGCTAGAGTTATAGGGAAATTGCGTGGAAAAATATTACGTATTTCAGCGACTGTTCTGCGACTGCCGAATTATAGTCACTTTTCATTAGCCTTTAAGACAAAATTCAAGACTTTATAAGGTTGAATACGAGTTGATTGCTATTGACTTTTCACAGGAAGTCATTATTCTGCTTTCTCTTTTCAAAAAAATTCTCCATAAGTCAGGTTTCAATGTAATGCGGAAAGCAAACAGGAATAAAATTTGGAAATCAACAAAAAGGTCTTTTGTTTTATATGACTCTTACAGTATTGGCTTTTAAATATGAATCTATAGCTGAATATTTGACAATTTTTATTGATCATATCATATGCAAATACTCTTTATATGGAAAATTAAGTCGTTGACGTCGTCATTTGTGCAAACGGGTTACGGCAAGCATCTGGTACAGAAGCTCCAAATAGGGATCTTAACAGACATGCTTGTATGCATTTACAAGTAGACAACAATTAATTTCTACTGAACAATTGTGCTAGCTATTTTTCGGAATCCTTTGATTTCCTTATCTATGCAAAACAGAAGTTTTCTCCAAAATATTTTTTTAGCTTTGGAAAGCTTATTAAAAAATTGCTTCAATTCTGTTTAAAACATACCTGTTCAAATGTGTTCTATCAAGTGGAAATTTTTTATTCCAGCAGCCGTTCTGCGGTTTAAAAACCAATAATGTGTTCAAAGTAAATTTACAATTCTCCATATACTTGTGTGATATAGGGATACACCCCAGCAAACAAAATTGAATCCCTTACTGACTCAATTACCCTTTACATGAATATTGCATCATACGCGATTTCTTCATTTTATTAGGCCAATTTTGAAAAATTATCAGTTTTCTAAGTTTGTTTGGGGGATTTAAGGCTAAATTTTGTGTACAAATTATGCATATATTTATATTATCAACGTTCAGTAAAAAATCATCCTTTTTCAATGTTTTAAATGAGCAAACTTTGTTGAGCGAAACCGCAGCGAGTTTAATATAAAGTTGAAAAGTTGAAAAGGAAACTTTCGGGTATTAATTTCCCTGAAGTGCAACCAAGGCAGCTTCAGGGAAGAAATTTTCTATCAGTGGGCTTGAATTGCATTAAATGTATGAAGAATCCATGAAAATTATTCAATTTAATCAAAGACGAGTTGAAATGTAACAAAAGTATAAAACTTCAAGGGAAAAAGTTTCTTTTATTCCCATGATTACTACTTTTACTCAGAAGATAATGCTTTTATTTAATTGATTCAATTCTTGATTTTCTTTTATGTTTACGCATGTAGACACCAGAGTATAAGCAACAGAGAGAAAGCAAACCCACAAAGCTAGTTATTGCTCAGTGATCAAAAATTCCATTAAGAAATACAAATACTATCTCACACACATTGGCAGCCTTTAACTAATTTTGTGAAAAGAGAAAAGTTAATTCGCTTGGGAATATTAAAAAATTGTTTCTCTATAACAAAAAAGTGGTCTTTAAATGCGCAAAGTTATCTTTTCAAGGTTGCATTCGATTTTGTATCAGATTTAAGGTTTTCTTGTAATCATTTTACCACTATACAAGTCAATGTCTGACTTGAGATTAAATACGTTCCAAAGTAGTTTGGACGAGCGTTCATTTTCGAATATATTTCTGGGAAGTTAATAACAACTATGAACTTCAGCACTTCTTAGCAACAATTTGTTGTTGTTAATCAAGCATGACCTTGTGATACCACGTAATATTACTTAAGCTTCTTAAAACATTTAATGATTCCAGCGCAAGGATTTTCTTAACGTTTTTATATTTATGAAATTATTGATACGGCAACACAGCTTTATTATTTGTCTTATCGTTTTCATTATCAGATGCCCCGTTGTCATTTTCATTAGGAAGGAAAATAGTCTCTGAAATGCCTTTTTTGTAACAGTGGGGTATTCCGGTACAAGGAACCTGGATGTTTTAAATATTTAATGGGAAAGTTATAAGGAAATATTTTGTAAAGAATCGCTTTTTAGACATTAGAACATTGCTTGGTTGATTACAGCAATCTAAATCGAAGATAGCAATAATTTGACAAGATATATAATTTTTGTTAGTAACGCTAATCTTTAATAGATGAGACCTTAATTATTAAGGTCTAGAGGTCTAGTCACTTTGACGCAAACAACAAATGTTGAACTTCATCTGCAACTTGCTATCCGATAATAACAGGCCAAACAGTGCTCATTACTAGTTAGACAAAAGTAGTAATTTAGGATGTTAGTCAGTATGATAATATGAAATGTAAGGTGTAAGCCCTTTGTTTTGCTATGTGACTGCCGATAGCGGATTAGTTATTTTATGGCGTAGTATTCCCAAAAAATGTATTTCGATGAACTCATTTTATATGGAAAGTTTAGTATGGTTGAAAAATCAAATAAAACATCAAACGGGCAAATTTCAACAAAATTTTAGGCCTCTCTGAATAATTGTCGGCCGTAGAACAGGGAAAAGTAGTTGATTTAGCAAGCTGTGTGCAAATTGTTTTCTTTTTCAACTTTCTACGTGTCTTGCGTCAAGCTTTCAACATTATTTTCAAATCATTTCATGTCGTGCGTAAGTTTTCTCAATGTTTTAATTAATTGAATCTACGACAGCTCAAACTAATTAAATACCTTGTGTAAATTTGCGTAAATGACAAAGTTGTTTTTTAATATTCACACGTTGACTCGCATTATAGGTCAGTAACAGTCCCAACGCAAATTGATATATTTTTTGTTATTATTGCAATAAACTCTTTTATATAAATTGATATCCTTATTAGTGTAAACACGTACAGGATAGGATTATATACTACAATAAGTGACTACCGTCAAGGCACGTATCATTCCAAGAATTTGGTCGTTTTAGCCTGTAATTAAAAATAGCTGGAATGCTCGGCTTTCTTCACATTCTATAGAATATTATAAAAAAGCAATTTGTTAAGCTTTATTTTCTCTTTAACGATGTCATTTTAATGCGCTTATGTAAATTTACAATGTCTTATTTGATATCCATAGCTGAATGAAATGTATCAATCAATCCAGTTTTATATTATTCTTTCTCTTACATATTTTCAAATATTTGCATAGGTTGAAGGTTATAGTGTTAGTAATATTTCTGCACTTGAAGCTACTCAACACCGCCATCAAATCTTGAGAAAGCACTTCCCATGAGAATATTCACTTCAAGGTTTTTCTTCCTTTTTTCTAATACCCTTCAGTTGCTTTTACACTGTGCTATTTCATATTGACAAAATTGGAGACATATTTCAGGTCTAAAATTTAATCAAACTATTCTATTAGTAGACATTCCAAGACGTTTCAAAATTTTGAATCTTCATATTCCTTATAATTAAGATTTTCCTTTTAGTAGAATAATAATCATCTCGAGATCATTCACAAGCTAATAATAACCAGTTCATTAAATTAGACCATTCTATTTTTTCTCATTTTCCTAATGGACCTTACTCAAAACCTTGGAAGCTGATAAAGAAAGGAATACTTTTCATTTTTCGTTTGCGATTAACCCTTTCCTGCTTTTTTAAAGCATAGAATGAACAAATATCTACTTACAATTGGCTCCATCCGTATACTTGCTAAACAAATGTGCACACAACCTGTTCCTACCATCTGGCTAAAGTTACCGATGCAAAAAAGCACAGTTAAAAATGTGCATCTGTTTTCCCTTTCCTCCAACCTTGAACTATGTTTGTCCAGAGATCTTCCTTTTTTACTTTCTTTCCAAATATTGCAAAATTGCAAAAAAGTGCGAAGAAAGCAGGAAAGAGAAAACATGTTGAGTTGTAATTTAGAAAAGGTAGAAAATACATCCTTAAAAAATGATTTCAACTCGTTAGTAAATAAAAAATCCTAAGGGGCTTAAGAGCTAACAAACCACGAAATATACGTGAATGGCCTAGGACATAATCATCTTCATATCAAAGTATATTAATAATACAAGAAATCTTTCCACGCACAGGCTTATTTTGCCTCAAAACAGGTTTTTTTTGTAAAATAATAATGACGAGTATGTGTAAATGCTTCGCGGTAAAAATAGCATGATATTATTTTTGAAAACTGGTAAAAATTTGAAAATGTTACATAAAACGTAGATTTGATACAACAGATTTAAGCGATTCCAGTTGCTATTAATACAATTACCCAAAATTGTTAGAGCCAGGTGGATGAAAGAAAGTTTAATTAGAAGGGAAAATATTATTAAATTGTAGTAAATACTGTCTGAGCGGATGCAAACTATTTTTAGACTTTTTTCATCTGCCTACGCATCCACGTTTTTCAAATGATGTCAGAATGAGTATCAAAGACCCTACAGATATTTGCTGCAAGTGATTAATATTTTTAAAATCCTTAATGAAAAGTAAAATCCTTTCGTGTTCATGTCCCAACTACATGTTATATAGCGTTAGATGTATCAGAATACTCAAATAAATCCAGCATAGTATTATTATACATATCAGACAATTCATAAGAAATACACATTGCTAACTAGAAAACAGGCTCATTCATTCATTTAATAAAGAAAATTCTACACCGCAAGATTTCCTTGTCGCCGTGAGCCGTTGTAAGTTTAAATATACGACCTTTTCCAACTGGAATTTAGCAGTTGTAAGCATTGCATATATTCACTACTCTTTCTACCGTTATCATCTATTTCAGCTTATGTTTTTGTTGGAGTTTATTTAAGACTTTTACGTGGTACACTAAAACAGACCGGCTTTACTTCAATTCGGGTTTTTATGCAGAACTTATAAATCAGTTGTTTACTTTACAAGATATACCTCCTTTTTAAATCTGTTCAAATATGAAAATTCCTACCAAGTTTTCTCTAAATGAATTCAAAAATATAAAAATATATTGCTTAAGGGAAATATATTCGTCTTATAAGCATTATTACGGTTTTTACATTGTATGTTGACCATCTTGAAAAATGACATTTAAAAAAAAGATCGTAACCAGCCTCAATGTGCGTAAAATGGAAGGCTACATACTCAGCATATAAAACTGTATCCGTGTCAGATCAATTTTCTTGAATCTTTGTCAAGTCACAGTAACTTCAATGAATACAAAGTAGAAATGAAAGGATGAAAACCAGCACTTTCCGCACATATCACCACCGTAAAGTAAAATCCCGTATCGTTCCCATCACCAGGATCATCGTTACTACCTTCATCAAACGTTTTTATTATTATAAACCCATTTTTTAAAATTGTCCTGTACCCGGAGAGGAGTGACTTTTCCTTATTCAGCCAACTATTACAGTGCACTACCCGAATCATCTCTTCGTGTTTTTTTTGGCAAAGTTGAAAATCGTTTTTGGCACATGTTCCAACTAGCTTAATAGGTTAGTAGGAATAAATAAGTTTTGAAAAGAAATGATGTTCCTTTCTTGAAGTTTTCCCTCCTCTCAACACTTTATGAAGGTGGATTCTCAAGGAAAGAAAGTGGAATGAAAAATCAGTAAAAATGAATTTCTTCCGTAAAGAATTTAAAACCTAAAAATTATTTTGTGGATTGCCACAATTTGAAAAAAGTTTGAAAAAGATGTTTCATAAAACATTCATAAAGCATTTAATGATAGCAGAATCGTTATTCTCAACACCATGCAAGGCCATTATTCCCATTTGCGCTGGCATAAATTTCACCCCTTCTTCTTTCCTTCCTCTTTGTAAATTTATTTGGGTTGCTCATCAAGTCTAACCAGTGAACTGTTGAGTCGGGAGTACACATAGCAAGACGAGAATGGCAGTCACGTGTGAAAGATTTACTATTGACTGTTGAACTTCTACCCTACTTTCATTCATTTTCGTCCTTACTCTTCATCCGCCAGCAAGGACCAATTTGTTTATGCATTTTAATAGCAGCTAATAGGAAAATAAATTTCACCAGTGTTGCGCTAACGTTGTTTTTCTTCTCAATCTTTGTTTTTTATTGTATTTACATGAGCTTGTAGAAGCATAATAGGTTTATTATGGCATAATACTCGCGGGGAAAGTCCGTAAATTGCATTTTATGCCATCCTCCTCGTAAATCTATAGTCAAATGCTTTAATAATCATTGAAATGTGCTGTTATTGCTTCTGCAGAAGTGCGAGATTTACCATTTCAAAAGAAACTGCCAGATATTATGCAATTTCTATTTTGTTACGTCCAAACATAAAGCCGAGGTAGTAAATTCCGCTTATCATTTTACTTTCCACGCAGAGAAAATAAGTTTCCTGTCCCTGTCACCACTGCTTTAAATACTGTTTTGAAAGGATTTCAATAAAAGTAACAATAAAACTTTGTGAATTCGCCAAATTTAAATAACTGTTTTTCTCTCCCGTAAAAACCGACATTGTAGACAGATGTTGCTGAATGAAGAACTATAAATGTTCTAAATAGTTTTTGTCCCTGAAAAAAATCTTTTGGAGAGATGCTTCAGTTCTTGCTCTGCACGTACTGTCCTCGTCCTCTTCTTGTTATGCCAAAAACAAATCTTTTTTATATTTTCCTGCACAACTGTTACCTGTTCCGTAACAATACACAATACAAGAATAATAAGCAATTTATATTCGGTTGCTGGTGTAGCGAAACGTTTTGAATCTGCAGGTTTATGGATTTTTTGCAGAAAATATTATCTCCGTATCTGAAAAGGTTTTAAAAATTTCTCGTTTTTCATATCCAACACGGCAATTATCATCGCCATCTCATAAACCTAGTCTGGTTTTTAATCTCAAGTGCAGATCGAGAATAAAATTGGAATTGATTTAATCAAAAATGTAATTGCAACAGCGGCATCAATAGATGTGGAGAAAATGCTTTGGGGTTTATTATTGTACCGGTAAAAAACAACAAAGCAACCTAGTATGAATAACCATCCTGCTTTCACCACGATGGTAATGTTATTGAATGATTTTGAGGTAAATACTGAATACTCTTGGGTTTAATAAGTAAAGGTTTGTATATAATGATGGAGAATAAAACATTTATACCTAGAATCTTGCAAGAGTTCAGACCGTTTTTGCTACATCGTCATAAACTTGTAAAGTGAGTATGGAATAGCTCACAGGAGAAAACTATTTCGTTGTGAAATAGTGCATAAAATGTAACCAGACAAGGGAATCACTTTCCATCAGTGTTGCAGGGAATCTTTTTCATTTGTTGTTCTGTTGGGGCTTTTCTAAAAACAAGTAATTTATCTAGCCTTATGGTGCGAACTTGTTTGAAAAATGTATGCACATGACATACAACATGAAAGAGAGTAAGGGAAGGTCACATCTTGCATATTAACTAATGTTGCAAAAAAATAAAATATAGCTCGTTCATGGGCAGTCAAGAAATTCAAATAGTGATTAAAAATGTGTAGGATTTATTCCAATTGAATTTATTTCAATGTCAGGATTACAACGTAGAGAAATAGTAAAGGTCATCATTGTTTGGAATGCCTTGGGGACAATTCCGTCCTAGCTACAATTTTGTTTTAAGTGATTTGCTCAAAATCAATTATTAAAGAGTCTACAGAGCTTCAAAAGAAATGATTTTTATGTGTACATTTATCCTCTATATTAAAAATACTTATAAAATGGATCACCTAATTATTTAATTTTGTACAAAAACTGAAAACATAAATATCCCTTTTCCCACATTAAACTTTCTAACTTTAAGGCTGTTCATTTATGCAATGAAAATTAAAAACCACGATATTGAATCTAGGGTGGATGTCTCAATTATAATTTACTCAGGAAAGTACACAGACTGTAATATCTCTATCCCAAGGCCAACATCTGGAAAAATATTAATGCCATTTTAGCACTAGGATTGTTTCAAAAGTGAAGCAAAGCTTAGTTTTATCAGGTTTGATAATAAAAGAAAACACTCAAATCATCAAAGTAACGCTGTTAAAAGCAGGTAAAGTAACAAATATCAGCTTTCACTGCATCTTCATTGTCTTGTCATTATGTGAATTTAAGAGCTATGCAAAGTACACTGCTTATTTCTTACGTTATGCATGTCATATATTTGTTAAATAGGAAAAAAAGAACAATTTCCATTTACGTCAGGGTTTATATAGAGTGTAGCAATTTAACTGTATTTTTGGAGAATTTTTTAGAAAGCAAGAAGGAAAGGTAGAATTAGTTGTTTGGAGAATTTGATTAACTCGAATACTCAGGTTGGTTGCTTAATTAAGCACGGATAGGATTCCGGAAAAGGATGCTTTTATAATTTGTGGAAAGAGCAAAGAGTTTGTTAGTAAAACGCCTATTGAAAGAGATTTCTGTTTTGAAAGGACAAAAAGAATTTAGAACAGCAACCCAATGAATAGTTTACTCACTATTTAACTCCACTGCAAGATCAACATATGAATGAGGAAACATCAAAGAAAATTTAGAATAAAATTTTGGCATGTAGAAGGAAATTGGTATTACCATCGTAAAAATTGTCAAAGGGGATAAACGAGAATTAGAGTTTAAGAAAGGAAATGATAGAAATTTAAAGCCCAACAGGATCCCGTCAAGTCATTCACTTCACTGCTTGCGAGTTTGTCGATTTTCTTTGTCTACCTATCCCTGATGGAACTGAACCACTGAGAGAATAGAAAACGACAGAGAATACAGAAGACACTCTTCTCCACTCTGGGATGGAGTTAGTTAGCAATGATTGTGTGATAAAAACCGGTGGCATTGTCATTTTAAAGGTCTGCAAAAATTCACCTCACGTATCCCTGAAAAATAGAGAAAATTGGGGTTAGAAACACGTATCACTCGTACAGCCATCCTTCTTTTAAAAAACAGGACAACCATCGCCACCAACCAGGATTGCTCACTTTGGGGCATAAGCCCACGTAGATAACAACAACCGGTTTATTCACCGTTTAGGTACTTTAGTCCAAGAGGGAAAACAGCAATGATCCATTTCGCCACTCACTTCCATTCCTTTTAAGAAAATAGTGCAAGTCACAAAATTCTACCTCTAACAGCCGGTTAGCCTAGAATAATAAAAGTTGAAAATTATATTAAATATTAAAACATGTTTTTTGCTATCACTCCACTTATTTCTTACTTTACAGCAATAAATTTTCCACGCACTGAGAAAAGAAACAGGAGAAAACAAGACTGCACTTTGGAATATGTTTCCCTTCAGCGTCAAACACGGAAAAGTACACGGCTTGGAAATCCTTTTTAAAAAATATTATTTTCCTCGATGCTCTGCAGCCTCCTTCAAATCATTCGGCTTTCTCTTCATGAAAGAATTCTCCAAGTTTAATTCTTTTTTATCCTTTTGCCCTACGGCGGGAAGTAGTGAAATCATAAAATGCGTTCTCATTTTACTGCGGTAAGCAAACCATACACAGTACGTGTATTTATTTATCCTAGTCTCATCCGTTTCATATTGTTTTTTATTTTGTACACTGAAAAGATTTTTATATCAAATAGGCTTCTGTACAATTTTATTGCTAAAAACTTGCTTTCCATGGCATTACAGAATATATTACAGCATTTTAAAGGATTTTTTTCTAACTTTCTTCTGATTCTTCTATCATGTATGTACCTGTAGTTTTCAAAGATTTCCTTTAACTTGATCAAAAAAACCTTTTTCCAAGAATATATAACAATAGGCGTAAATTTGAGATAGTCAACCTGACTTTGAATTTACTTTGGCATTGTAAAAAGAAAGAAAAATCGACAAATATGTGGCCACAAAGCCGCCTTTGATCATTGTCATCATCATCAGTCCAACTCCATATTCTTCTTCTTTTCTTGACAAACACGTAGAGAAAGCTAAGCTATCACGAAGAAAGCTACAACATCGTTCTGTTCCAGTAACTCTTTTTCATTTTAATAGTTGAAAACCTTTTCCGCTATATTTTTAACATGCTAACAGGCAACGCCTTGACAATTCTCATACATTATATCTAGGATCTCATCCTCTTATATACACTTATTGTCTCCTTTAGTTTTTAAAATCCCAATGATACCTTTACATCAATCAGTTATGAACAAACTCCGACCAATGCAATAAAACTAAAGTTTCATATAGTTGACTTGCAGTGAATGACAGAGGACACAGTGACAGGTTTCAGGAAAGGATTGGCAACCAAAGCTATATTCACTCCCATGGCTAAGGAATTGGTACAAAAAGTAGTATAGCATAGTTTCAGTTTTAAAACGACAAAAGCTAATTGGAGGGTTTCCATTATACTATTCTTGTCAAATGCAAATCAAATTTTTAAGTTTATTATTATATAAAGCTCAATTTTTCTTTGTTGTCGATCAGATCTCACAAATTTGATCTATTAAGATATTTATAATGAAACGGTCTGTGACTAATTGCATATTTTCAAGCCTCTTGTAAGGGTATTTTGCTACTAAATGTGGAATCTGGAATGTTGTTGATGTACTTTCTATACGTAAAAAGATAGTCCAAGGTTGCAAAGATTTGTGACACTCCAGCATTGTTGCTGTTTTGCATGTTTGTTTATCCTTTTATCAAGCAAAATTGAATTTCCTTTAACATCAGTAGAGACTTATAATTTGAAGGCAGTAGTGTAAACATGGATTTTAGTGATATTGAACTAGATACAGCCTCAGGCCATAAATTCTTAGGAACTAATATTTGTTGTTTGAAAAATATGCTGAAATACATTATTTACTTATGTTATACAAGCTTTGTATTTACTTGCTTTGTACCAATACAGCGAATCAAATCCACTTCCCCCAATGATTTCCTTCATCTACAATATTCAAGGCCATTATACATTTTTGTCTGCTTTGTACTTTCCAAAACAAAACCTCTTCCCAGGAGATAAATCTTAAAAATTACAAGCATTTACCCATTTTCTAACTTTTCCGAATTCTCATAAGTTTTGAATTTCAGGAACATCTTTCTGCGCTTGAGTTTGGACTTTATTTCACAGTAGGTTCATTTTTTCTCATAAAGTGAAAGTATATTTGAATACTTAAGTACCTCTTCTATAAAAAACACATCATTTGATTCTGTTGGAACTAGCCTCAATGTCGCATCATGCAAAATGCAAATGCAGCAACTTGTGGAAAATAACCATTTATTTGTGGGATTGCAATATCTTATTTTGAATAATAATGCCTGGTAATTACTTGGTGACGGTAATAATTAATTGCTCCATACAATGTTATAAGGCTTAATAGTCTTTTGTATAAATAGCAACAAGCGTAATCAAAGAAGGCGATTCAATATTTATATTGGAAAGCCAGTGTGAACCTCTACAACCTGTCGCAATAACAGAACACAACAAACCTATAAATAAACAACACTCGTGGCACTGTGTAAGAGATGAAAAAGGATAATCCTAGCTTATACTGTGTTCCCTCTCAATTTCAGCCATTTCAAGCCTTTGGACATCCTTGCATTACATTGGCATTATTGCCAACCCCCACTTGGAACTCAAGTATTTCCAAGGATACTGACATTCATCCTGGACTATTACCAATACAAATGCCGTTCATGTATTTTACGTAGACAGGTTGAAAGTTGAAGAAAGATAACTGCCAGAAATACCTCTTCCTCATTCCATTCCACAATCAATTGAAATGACAAGTGGAAATCAGGAAAGGGGAGTCAAACTACAGAGATTCAAGTTACTTGATCTTGTAGCAACCTCTCCGGAACATAGGACTACAAACAAGAAAACAAAGGATTTCAGCTTGTCGATCCCATGCAAGAATGATCGGGAAACCCAAGTAGACAGTGTGACTTTTAGACAAAAGATACGTTCCAGATCATTTAATGAGCTTCACTACACAACAGAATGAACTGTTGAGAGCCACGTCACTTTAGAGAATGTTCTTCTGAGCTGTTCTTTATAGAAACCAACTTAGACGGTACAAAAGAAAGGATTTTGTGTGTTTAGCAGTCAACCGTGACGGCACCCTGTTTATTGCGTAACAGCAAAGATCAAACATTTAAGCATTTTTTAAAAACATCTTGCAACTTTATTAATTTAATTAGTGGCAGGGAAAGTTTACTAGCAATTTTTTTCATGATCTTAATTAATTTTAACCTTTAAGAAGCTATTGAATGACGTAAACTGTAAATATGTGCATGGTAGTGGTAAAATATTTTAATAAAAGGTTTGGAATTTCAAAATTTTCCAAGTTGTACATATCTTATCGTTTCCTATATAATAGAAACTATTTCTATGATAATATAGACAAGTTTCTTTTATATAGTGGGATAATTTGAGATGTAAAGTATGCCCATTTCATAGTTACCCTACACCCTTGGTTTTACGCAATGCTTTTGTGTTTACAGTTTAGAACAAGTTGAATTCAATCGTTTGTTTTTCATTTTGTCTACCTCGAGAAAGTGAATTCCCACGAGATAAGTTTACGATTTAAATTAGAAAACGCCATTCAACTATTTACTCCATTTCAATGTAGAGAAAGGAAGATGGCCAGGAAAGATTCCAAAAAATGAGCAAAAGAAAGTACATTCATTTCATAAGTATTTTATTGAAGAAAAGCTTTTAGTAAATGCTGATGCTGATATAGACATTTAAATGCCAGTTTGTACAGCAACAGAGAACACTTCAACGCTTGTACTTTATCTCCATGAAAATTATATAGAAAACAGGGACACAATCCGGTTTTCTTAAAATTCCCCAATGACAAAAGAAAAGAAACTTGTTCTACCAGAAAATGCTTTCAAAAGGTCCGTGCCAACTCAAGTATGATAATGTAGAGCAAGTGGCAGTAAAAGCCTTTGTAGCCACTGTCGTGAAAGATTTGCTTAAAAATGAACCCTGGTGAGTAATATTTGGGGAACAGACGGACGGACAGACATGATCACCACCACTACATCGATATAGCCTTTCTTCAAGAAACGCAAATCTTTTAAAAGGGGAATCACAAACTACCACCATTTCTGTGGTTATAAATACGCTGATGCTGCTACTGCTCCTGATCCTCTATTATGAAATTTTCAAGTTTCAAAGTAGTGGTAAAATCAAAGAAAGGAAAAAGGAGATTCCTTTCTTTTGAAGAAGCAGTTTCCAAGTAAAATTAGGCTGTTCGCCTTTATCTCCATGTTGAACTTCATAAGGAGAAAGTTGTTGCAAATATGAAAATATGAATAGCTTGTACCTTTAGCAAATCTCAATGTTTTCTGCAAAGATGAGTATTTTTCATTTCTGTAGCATTATCTAGCATCTTGGAACAAAATTCACCCAAGTAGGTCCACCACTGCGTGCACGGCGGTATCAAAGCGCACGATAACGAAGGAAAATAAACTGTTGATAATGATGTAGTTTGCGGGGGATGTAACGAAAAAATAATCTGGTTTTCCAGGTTTGCACTATTTGTAAAAGCTTATCAAGGTGTATACATAATGAACAAATTGGGGCATTAACTATGAAGATTGTGACAATAAAAATTAGAGTGAATGCACCAACACTCTCAGTGTCTAACTTATGCAAGTACAATTGCAAATTGCAACCAGTCCTTGGCTACAGTACGATGCAGCAGATGCTAAAAAATATGAAAAAATAGCTGAAATTTTCAAACCTATGCTGCACGAATTTATAAAGTGAACCATTCAATTGTCAAACACAAGTAAGTTAAAATGGTAAAAAAATTGATACAGGTGAATGAAAAAACACAGGAAATAGCTTTCTAATCTTTGATTTTGCTTGAAAGCTGTCTCAAAATGTTTGTAAAGTGAAGGATTATTGAACTTGCAGTTGCCCAAAGCTTGTTTATATTCTCTAAGAATAATCTTTATTCAAAGCACAAGAAGCATACATCAAAGAGACTTTTAACGACAGAAGATATTGATATTATTGTATTGCTAAAACGATTAAAAGGTTTCCTTAGAAAGAGCCAACTGAAGTACGGGAAGCACTCGAATTGAAGATAAATCCGCAAGTACGGCCTGGAAAAGAAACAAAAAAACTTAACATATGTACAAGATTTAAAATGACAAAAAATAATTTATAATGTTGACTCTTCTATTCTCGTTCAGCCTTACGTCAACAGTCTGAGGGAGCTGAGCTTTCATCAAGTTTTCTTTTCTGATAGACAACACCCCCATAGCAAACAAGGGCAGGAGTTGGATAGAGTTGTAGGCCAGGAGAAGGTCCCATAATTGCAAAACCTGCTCTGCCGGTAAGTAGCCGCTGAACGCTTTCATTAGCCATTTAAAAACGACACGCAATCTGAAAATACATATTTACCTGTCACCTTTAACTTTCTTACATTTCATTGTCACTCTAAACATTTCTGTGGAAACGTTTACGACAGATGTTAGAAGTTTTAAAACCCTCTCTAGTTGGGTATTATTTATTTACCTGTAAACCCATTTGAAAGGTTAAACATTGTTCATCAAATATTTAAATTAAAAGGAAAATCCTTCAAATGTTTTCTAAATTGGGAAATGGTTAAATATAAACACTTTTTTACATCTTGAGTGTGCATCTCATTTCTTCACATGTCTTGCTCAATGATAAATAAATTAACCTAAATGGAATGATGTAAGGGAAACAATTACACGACCTTAAAAATGTCAGATGAAAGTAAGCAAAAAATAAATGCAAAAAACTTAAATGGGAAAATGTTTAAAAATACAAAATAGAAATACAGCGTTGGAAGAAAAACGGAGAAAGTCGTAGGAGGATTCGCTCTAGGGAGAATTAAGGATTTTAAATGAAATAAACGTAAACAAATGAAAAATATGGTCTTGAAGGGTAAAGCAATAAATACCTTCTCAGAAGTTTCCTTAAAAAAACCTTGACAAAGCTAAGGTAATAGGATGAACTTTCTCTATCAAATAGATCTCACCTTTGCACGAGGAAAAAATTGAGGCCGAATGTGTTTTTAAAAAATATTGAAGGGAAAGTTGGCGGTAGGAAAAGCATGGTTTTTGCATTGTTTGGGAATGCTTTTCACGCTCTTTAGTTATAAACTTTTTATCATTTCAGGAAATATACTTTTTTAGATATGAGAAATAAGTTTTGATTGACTTAACAAAGTATCTGGCATCACCAAGGGTGTATTTTTACCTTCAAAAGAAACAAGCCTATTCTCGAAGCATTAAGATGTAATCTTCACGAATATTTTTAATTACAGCTTTCTTTGTCAACTTGAAAGAGGCAAAGGTGTAACTCAATAAAGATTAAAATCTGTAATTACTTTCTACCTTCTACTCTGCCGTCTGCTTTTAATGATTTTTACACCAATGGAAATATGCTTTTGTGTTATTATTTACCTTTTATTCTAGAAAGAGGATTGCACACAGAGACAAAAGAATTGCAACTGTGACGGGTTCAAGGCTTAAAGAGCTTCCCGAAAATACACAATAAAAAACTATTATTTCACCAGAACTGTGTAATCTTCCATTATGACAGGCCAAGAGGGAAGAGTGCAATTTTTTAATGTGTACTCATTTGCAACAGTTTGCTGAATTAATAAAAGAACGTTCAATATTGCGTAATCACTGGACTTCAGCAGTTGCTGGTATAACACAGAGTGGAGAAAGCTATTAAATTCACTTTTGAAATGTTAATAGTGAATAAAAGGAAACTCATTGAAAAAGGGAAAGCTACAAGAAAAAAATAAGCCTTTCGTTTTGTACCTTTTGTTTTAATGAAAGGATTCCTTTGTTTCATTTCTAGAATAACAGTAATACCCGAAAATTAAAGGAAAGGATTTTTAACACATTGTACAGTATTCAATACGATGATTACAGTGGAAGAACGAGTACATTAATAGACTCCTGAAACAATTTTTACAATGGGCAAACCTCAAAAACTTAAAATGAGCTTTCTTTCAATGTTACAAATTGAAAGATAGGTAATTGGAAATGGATTCATTAAAAAGCTTTCTTTTTATACAATTTGAACAGTTCAAATTGAACTTTGAAATATCAGATCGTTGATGAAACTTTTTTACTTGGTTAAAATTAACAAGTTCTTTGACACTTCATTATGGTGAACATTTTATCATTTCGAACCAACGAATTTGAGAATGACTTTTTCAGTGAAAGGGAAATCCTTTCAGTCCTTTCTCGAATCTCATTAGCTATTCTTATTAATCTTGTGTAATCTGAAGACGTGGGCAAGAAAGCCCTGCTTGTAATTTCTTATGCAAATTGAAGACACAAAACGATATGCAACAATTACCTGTAACTTTATATAATTCTTTATGTGTTTTATGTAAGCCTGATGCAAATCCTATGACGTAGTTTTACAATTTGCATTCAGAGAAAAAGCAGACAATTACAAAGAAATTACGTAACATTTATTACTGTTTTAACTTATCATGTGACACTGACAATTCAGAGATATTTCGATAAAGTTTGGCATTTAACACATCACAATCAACATTATTATGAAGATAGTCAAACTAGTGCTACTGGATCCTATGAAAATAGGTATTATCACCAAAACAGGAAATGGTCTGGGAGGAGAACGTCAACAAGAAAGAATAGTGGGTGGAAATAAAATGAGAAAAATTCGATTACGAGAACAGGAGTAATAGGAAAGAAACAGTAGACGTTCAATCAACTCTTATATGGAGTATATATGTTGTATGTAAGACGTAGGTGTTCCATACAAGAACAGGAAGTATAAGAAATGTATAGAACAAGTCTAAAAATGTCATTTACTTTCAAGGAGAGCATGCAGGATGTAATTTTTCCATTTATAGGTTGTCTTTTGTCTCTCAAAAACCGGAGCGTGTGAGATGCGCTATCATTTGAAGGTGGAAGTGTGGTTAGAAAATTGGGTTTTTTGGTCATGTTCAAGAAAAAGAGAGACTTAAGGTGAGCTTTCATCTCGTTATTTGAACAAATCGTATAACATTACCAGAG
The DNA here is from genome assembly GCA_036507315.1 of Lepidocyrtus fimetarius. NCBI lineage: Eukaryota > Metazoa > Arthropoda > Collembola > Entomobryomorpha > Entomobryidae > Lepidocyrtus > Lepidocyrtus fimetarius. The sequence goes on from JAANSO010000247.1 coordinate 44,145, forward strand.
TCATTCTTTGCGTGTGATGCTCCACGAGGGGTCTATTCCTTCAGAGACGCTGCTCGTTATGCTCATCATAGTGGAAAGATAACTGTCATATTTCCTATTCCATTTATTCTCCAAAAAAGCTACTTTTCCGCTGAAATAATAATATGCAATTTGGAAAAGTGGCAGTGTCATATAAAAATGCATTGATAATTGAAAAAAGGAGTTTACTGGTTTAAGATGATATCAGATTCATAAGGAAAGTAATAGAGGCACATACTACACATTTTTTGCACAAACCGTCGTTATCATAATGCAAAAAGAGAAAGCGAAAGTTCTGACATTATAACATTGCGTTATTGAGCTATGAAATCCTCTCGAAGATCTAAAACCTTACAAGTAAGACCCGCTCAGCAGCATCAGACTGGTAGAAAAATGGAACGGTTTAATAACTTTTTTTAATAACCTAGATTTCCCAAATGCTTGAAGAAATCTAGAGAAAGCAGATTATTAACAATAACCTGTTAGCCTCGTGCTCCCGTTATCACCTTCAGAAAGGGAAAGTATTCTCGTTTCTTTCTAACTTTCGAGGCTAAAATTCAAAATTATATTCCGGTGGAGATGAATAAAAGCAACGTAATTTTATTTAATCATCAGAAACATTTGTTAATTATGTATATATACCTACAGGGATTTTTACAAAATTTATTTCATGAATCACATTTTAAAAGTAGTAGCCAAAATCTTAAATGATTTTTCAAAAGAAGCTGAAAGTTGGACATATTTGAAAAAATGTAGGTTTGGTTGTGTTTTAGGTGTAACTTTTCTACCCGAGCTTCCATTACTGTTCAATCACACTCCGGGGAAAATCAATATTCGTCAAGTAGGAATGTTTGTAACCACCATTCATTGTCAGTGTATACGCTCTTCCACGTTCCTCTCAGGTTTTCATTCTTACGTCCAATTTTTACGAGCTCCAATGTCATGGCGGCATAAAATGCTAAGCGGTTTTTTCTTTGTAGTGGCTGGAGTGCCAATTTTTTTCTTAAGCTTTTCCTTAAGCTCATTCCCTAGCATGCTTTCCTCTTTCTTCTTCCCCACCATTCACTCACGTTTGCTATTTTTATTGAAACTGAAATTACTTTGCAAGGATAAAATATTTTACAAGGGAAAGGACCGTTTTTACAGGTTTTACCAATGCAGCCTCGTAATTCAAAAGTAAATCTAGTACCGCCGGTAAGGCAATAAAAATCCCTTTTTTAGTGTTTTTTGGAATTTAGTAGTTTCATGCAAAGTGGCAAATATTTAATTTTAATTATTTTTAAAAGTTATTCATAGTTTTTTATTCTCCAAACGTGATTGAAGAAAAAATTTACACATAAATATTTCTCTTTTTCCTCATGCAGCTTATCTATTCATTACAATTCAGAAAACTCTCCAGTGTTATTACCGTTAGAAATATGTCAATTGGTGGATATGTTGTTAAAATGGTTGACAAACTCAATTAGTAATTCTGATGTCGTAATGTTTGCATAAAAAAGTCGAAAAGGAGTATCATTCAAGGATAGATAGATAGAATCAAAGTGTGACATAGAATTTTGGAAAGCTATTTGAGCTCCGTTTTAAGTAGTGTGTGTCTGTATTTACTAAACTCCACTTGGCAATCTCCATATGCTACAAGGCCAGAAATGGATTTTGCTCGTTTTAATCCCTACAACGCTCGTATTTTCTTCATAACGCAAGTGAGACACTGCCGCCAACTTCATCTCGAAACTACTTTACATTTTATCAGTTTATTAAAAGTTCATTGTCACTGACAAGGAAACATGTTTTCCGTCAAAATTGTCGATTTTCATGGACAAACTAAAATGTTATATAGTGACGAGAAAGAAGTACTGGTGAAACACTTCACCTTGGAATTAAATGAATACATCGTCTAAGCACTTTGTGTAGACGTTTATGTAAGAAAAACTTCAAAAATGGGAAAGTGAAAAAATGTAACCAATTTCAATAGAATGTCTGCTGCTATTTTTCAAGCATTATTGCAAAAGCTTATATTTTAAAAGCGTGAATTTTATGTGATACAGCGTTTCATTTTCAATTTACTAAAAGGAATGGGAATTGAAGATTTTCACTTTTTAGACAGAATTGAAACAGAATAAAAGAAAGTTATTTATTTAATGAGAATTTCTGTGTGGTGAAATTGATAGGAGGAAGGAGTAGGTATTCACTGGAGGCTTTAAGTGAGCATCAAAGGAAATATTTTGGTCAGATAAACGCTAGTTTCAATGTGCAACCCTTCCAAAATGATTAACTACGTTGTGGTGAGGTGCATAAGGAGGAAACCCCGGAGATAAGTCATCTTACAAGAAAAGGGTTAGGAAGGAGGTAGATGTGGGAGGCGGAAGGATGATGTGACAGGGAGACCTATGACTGCATAAAAGTCTCTTCACTACTTCATTTCCCCATTTTTCTGTCTCTTCTGTGGCCAGGAATTTTTCAAATCAACGAATCATGTTAACATGAACCTTCAAGAGAAATGTTTTGGCTACATTTTTTACTTTTTTGCTAGCCAGGTTATATTGATTCAGCTGTCTCTGAAATGTATTAAAGATCAGGAAAGAAATAAGAACGATGATGGAATGAACCAACTTGGTTATCATGTCTAAAGCTGAGGTTACCGTCCGTGGAAGCCTTTTGAGTAACCACCAAATTTGCGTGAAATCGTTCTGGTATTTTTGCAAAGGTCTGCAGATGTTCAGAAAGAATGATAGATGCGGTTTCACATAAACATTATATCCCTAATGATTGCGAAAGTTTAAAAAGCAGAGAGGTTTTTCCTTTGAAGCATGACATTGTTAGTAGAAAAATAAGTGCTTTAAAGGATAATATGCTGTATTTCCTGTTTTCTAGAATTGTTAAAAAATAATTAAAACCAGGAACTTACGGCAAGACTCTTAGGGAACGGAGATGAAACCAGAGTTGAGTTTCGTGTCGATGCAAAAGCTTTTCAAAGAGGATGGACAATCCAACAATTCCATCTTCATGGGAGCTGATCTCATGTAACCGGTACCAATACCGCATGTACAAGGAACGGAATGTGAAAAAAAGGGTTTGCGGGTCGTCATATAGATAGCAAAGAGGGGCAACTAGAAAATATTATAAAATCATTATGATGCAACATGAATCCGCTCTACCGTGGATGATCTTTACGAAAGAATTTTTAATTTAAGCGTACCATACATAGTAAAGCCATGAAATGGTACAATCCCGTTTGGTGGATAAATCACGGACGTGTCCATATGTTTGCCCTTGCCTTTCACTTGCGCCGTCAGCGGATTCTTACTGCTCCGATCGAATAAATCCAGTAGGCTTACGTCTCTGCTGAAGCATAACAGCATTTGGTAGAGTGAATCTTCAAATACAAAATATTGATCGTCATTTGCAGCCGTTAGTTGGACATCCTAATGAAATAATAAAAATTAGGTCTTGACCTTGATTTAATATTTTTATCAATATTTTAACTAACCTTCAAAATTAAACGGTCTATGATCAAATCTGATTTTATTACTGCTTGTCTCAAGTCCTGGTAGTATTCTACATGCTAAAAAAACAAAGATGATTTAGCCAAATTGAAAAAAACCAAGATAACTTTGACATTTTTAACCTCTGCAGTGATAAAGGAGCCGAGAATGAGTTGCCAGATTTTTGAACGGAGTGCAGGTGGACAACCCTTCTTTAGGAATTCCTGAGCCACTGGCGCCAAGCCCCTGTTGACAACTACAATTTTTAAACATTTTAATATAAAAATTCCTTGTTAAGTCGTTGGAATTATTTTTCTGTTTAATTACTCGTTTCTCCTAGTCTCACTCTTTGAGCGTATATTAATTTAGGTGTTCCACTCCGAGTAGTAGCTCCACTGGATTCCCATTCTAATTCTGAACAGCGATTAAGACCAAAATGAGGGTCGCCTGTTGTTAAATCCCCGAATAAGCATTTCTATGAGATTCGCGAAAAGAGAGCAAGATACAGTTTCCACTTCATTGCCTTTCTAACCAAAATGGCGAGCCACTCTTGTGCGTCAATTACTACTAATTAGCAATACGTAAACATTACCAGTTCTCTCAGGGACTTCACTTTTATTGGGATGGATGCTAATGAGCTCCACAACTTCTCCGTGCTAAGTATTTATAAAAAAGCTTTAAGATAGGTATAGCTTTGTAGTACCTACTCTATACACAGATTTTGAAAGTTTTTGTCGCACTCAACGTACCCATTGAATTGATAGTTTGGACTGGCAACCTGTAGGATACAATCTAGAAAATCCTTTGGAGAGTAAACTGGTTTACAACGAGATAAATCTACAGAAAGAAAATTAGCCAAAGATGAAATTCATATAAAATTTCATTTGTACTATAATTTTGATAATAATTCAACATTTTAAAGAGCTACCAATTTCCCACTGGCTAAATTCCGACCAGTTCTCTTCCACTGCTTCCTGTTCTGAATTAAGACGAGCTCTTGCCAGGGGGATGCCCAGGTGATGTGACATTGACAGTAAGGATTTCCATATACGACTTTCCCAGGATTCCTTACAGAATTTATGAGAATAAGTGAGTTTACTGTTTTGGAATTTTATTTCCTGTGCTTTTATTACCTGCGCTTTCTTCATATAGTCCAGTGGCTCCAGGGAAGAGAATTTGTACGCGAAACATTTTTCCTTGAGCCAGTAATAAACCATGTTCCTCAGTTTCGTATCAAGACGGCGAGTGCTTAACTGATTCAGAAGAGAAGTTGAAAAGTCTTCCAGCGTCACGTCTTCAGAAGTTGCCACTTTCTGTTAAAACGAGAAGGACAAGATGCTTATTTTCTCCATCTTTCCGATACTTCAGGCTAACCTGATCAAAATACTTTGAGACTATTTCTTAACTGGATCAAGAGATAATTACCTGGAGCTCATTGTAAAACGAAGCGTATTCCAAACGCTGAGGCAATTCTGTTGAAACCCGCTCTGCTAGTGTCGGGATATTTAGATCGGAAACTGAGCGTTCCATTTCTGTTAAAGTCCAACAACGCTGAACAAAGCGTTTAGTGAAATGGCTTAAACGACTTTTTTAATTTAATTTTTCTTTAAAACAAGTCAATTGAAGTCTGTAGTACAGGAAATGCAATTGAAAAAAGTGTGAAGACAGCGGTGAATAAGTTTTTGCTGTTAGGAATGAAGGAAGCACTGTAACATGGGAAGACTTATCGACAAAACTTGTATAATATGGGAATCACTCATGTTCTTTGTTACCCTTTTTCTCAGCTTTTAGGGTATCGTATTTCTCTATTTCGTAATACTCAGGGAAAGGAAATGCATGGAAGCGTGGCTAAAAGTTCTGTATTGTACTTCCAAAGGGAAGAATCCCGGCATTTTCATAAAACCACGCTAGATTGGCTATGTTGAAAATGAACAAAAGAAACTTGCTTGTATTTTTATGCCGATTTTTTTTCAAAGATTGAGAAAATAAAATTTTCAGAGGATTCGCACACATTTTTCCTTTTCTTAGGTATTTTATACCTGAGTTCCTTCTGTTTTCGAGTGAAAGACATGAAGGGATTTTTTGTGGTCTTTTTTATGAAGAACATCTTCGAATTCTCTTCCCTTTGGCATCCACTCGTATAAATAAAATTAGTACAAAGTGATAGATTACTGTTGTCTGTGCATTCTCGTTCTCCATTCACTTCATACGTCTTTCTTTTACTCACTTCACATTTTCTTTTAACATAATCAATTCAGCCATTCTGCAATTGCTAGGGAAAATATTCACAGTTTAAATCAATTATGCTTATAGAAAATGTATGACATTGGCAATTCTTGCGTAGAATTCAATTTTTGTTGCAAAATTTTGACATTTTGTCATAAGCATAAGTTAACTTTGAAGTAGTAGTTTAATGATTGTCAACCTTTATTTAAATTTTATTTTACCGAACTGTAACTTTCTTTCAGACTCGACTCGGTGCAAAATCTGGGTATCTATAATCTCTCTTTAAGAATTTCATTGTCTCATCCTGAAAAGGCTTAAGAAAAAGACGAAGCTGTGTTCAAAGTGAAATTACTTGAGTGAGTTGAAGCGGAATGGTAAAGAAAAGTATTATGAAAAATACATTTGAAAATTGTCATTAAATTTTTCCTTTCTCTGTATTTTCCAGGATTTTAAAAGCCTTGAACCTCAAGTTAAAGTTCGTGCTCGCTTTTTAATTCATTTCAATTGCAGTGGAAGAACTTGCTTTTGTTGATGCCTTGACTGCTAATGCAGCTTTTCTTGTAGGTCAGCTTAAAAAAATACCCTTCAAGCTTAGTATACATCATCCTATTTAATTTGCTTTCCATTTTGGAGCTTCCGCCCCTGTCCCGGATAGGAATGGACACTTGTGCAACAGACTGGACAGTTTCTTATCCTCTTTAATACAAAAAATAAAATATCAGAGATTTGTGTATCTATTTTTACTTGTCCATGCCTTGGACAGAATCCCTGCTATTGTTTACTAAATCACACATGAGAACAATGAAAGCTACCTTTTTTCTCTAACGGAACCTTGGAACAATGGAAATCCTTTTAGTAGCTTCTCCTTCAAGATTACGTTTTTTCTCCTTTGGGTACCACCAATGTTGGAATAAGTTTGACTTTGCTTGGGATGACAATAGGTTACATTAGCAAAAATAAGGCTGCTATGAGCAGCTCCGAAAAAACCTCTCGTTTTTCGCAAAATGAAGAGTGGATAAGCTAAACTGATGAAATGAAATTCTGTGCAAAAAGGTATGATGCTGGAGTAAAGTAGAAAACCTCCAACCGTTCTCGTTTCCAGCTCATTCAGCGTCGGGAGGCATAGCTGGAAGGAACACCCGGACACAGTCGTATAAGGAAAGCTCTTGAATCTTAAATTATAGTTCGTTTTCTTCCCTTGTCCAATACGTTTACTTTCATTGAAGAGAAACTACTTTCTTGTTTCTTTCTAGCAAAAAATAAAGGATTGTATGCGTTGACGACAAAGAAAATGTACAACATGGAGAATGATTTTTAGAATGTGTTTTAGAACAACTTTTAACACTTTCCCCTAACGTGTTGTTCTACAGCTTTGTTTTGAGTCTAATCTCGTGAGAAAACGTGAAAAGTAAATCTCTCAAAGGAAACCTTTTCCAAGTCTTTTATCACCCCAATAAACAACGTTAATTTTGTACTTTTGTGTCAATCCGAGAGAAAGTGACCAATCAAAGAAATAAAACAAAAAACTTAACATTTAATCCAATTACAAACTATAAATAGTTTTCCACTTGTTTCTTAAGTGAGCCAGTAATGTGATTTTTTTCGAGCAGTTACAAAAGTTTTCACACGTTGACTGGACCACACCTTTCACAGAGCAAACCACACAGATTGTAGGAAATAATAGGAAGGACGTGATTAATAAAGTTGACTTTTACGAATTGAAACAGCATGTCGATTTGCTAGAGTTGTAGTTGGATTAATTTCCAGTTTTGGTTTTTTATGCTGACAGTTACGAATTTTTTATGTTCCGTGTCTTATGTCTGTTTCGTCACGTCATCTCTCTAGTTTATTTCTCTCGTCATCATCGTAATTATACAAGCTTTGCTTCCTGTGGCTGATAAATTCTAGAAAAACGGGAAGCAGAAGGAACAAGTTGAAAACTTTTGTAAACTTTTGAATCCTGACTTTTTAACTGGAAAAATCAGTGAAGGATAAGTTCTTTAATTTTCCTGTCATTCTGTCATGTAAGTATGAACCGTCATCACACTTGTCTTGCTGTATCAACCGCCTACTTGTAAATTTATTTTGCATTATCTTTTAAAAAGTTGTAATTTCTTACAAAGTTTTGTCAAATCTTTAGCTTTTATATTTCTTTTTTACTTCATTACGCTCTAACTTTTCAAAATAATTGTGCTGGGAGTAGAGGAAGCGACGTCTTCATAAAGAACGTTTTTGATTGAAGAAATAGGAAATTTTGAGCAAACTCGATTTTCCAAAGTTACCTAAGCTCTCGTGCTAAAGCTTTGGTTTGGAGAGTTAAAAGCTAGCTTTTCCTAAGTGAATTATAAGCAATGATGCATAACATCATACTTTTTTCATGCGTACACTTTCTCCTTTCACTGGATTTTATCCCATGGGGCAAAGTGAAAGGCTTAAAATTATAAAAACTAATTGTATTGTTTAAAAATATCTGAGAACGCAAGCGACGACTTGAGGCGTGTTGAATTTTTTATTTGTAGTAGATCAACAACAGCATCCTTAAATGCAAATGTTATTTTAGTAAGATACAGCGTTTTTCCTTTCATATTGGAGTTGATGATGTATTTAAAAAGAAACATTGGGGCACAGCTTTAAATAATTTGCAATCTAATCGTTGTATTTTACACTTCAGGTGTGCACAAGTGGTGTCGTACCGTTGTATGGAAGTGGACAACATGAGCCGAAGCATATATTTTAGCATAAATTAGTTTTAAGTTTGTTTCATCTCAAAATCGCACAGTATAAATTAATTTGAAGGGTATAATATTTTTGTATAAAAGTCGACATTTTCATACATATTCTTGCTGTTTGTTACATTGTCATTTCTTTATTGCTTTCTGAATTATGCTCTGATTCTCAACGTTTCTCAATTAAAATACTCATTTCAGTCAAAAAATGATCTTTTGAATTTGTCTTAATTTGTTCTTCCCAATGATGCCAAATTTACCTTTGTATGAATATGGAAGTTGAAAGGGATGAGTGACCTTAATGTACGTGGTGGGCTTAGAACGTGGCATCTTGCAAAGGCGTAAACTATAACAATTTAGGAAAATTCTATGTGAAATGCTTCCGTTTTATTACTAGCTGAACGCAGTGAAGCTAGTATAGGTT
>JAANSO010000248.1:0-52856 GCA_036507315.1 Lepidocyrtus fimetarius
TACTCTCATTTTAAAATAAATTTTTTTATTGCAATTGGAAACATTTTTAGGTGCATTGTTTGCAATAAAACAGCAAGTTCCAAAAGTGTTGTAACACTAGGCTAAGCAGACTTGCTGCCGTTTACTTTAAAAAAAGTCATTACTGAATGGTTTAAAAACATAACTTTTCATTCCTTTTGGAATATTAATGCATTTTAAATCGATTTCATTGGCATTTACTGAAGTCCATTCGTTAAATTAGTAAAAACCAATTTCGTTTCAAATTACCCCATTTGATAACCAACTGCAAAGAAAATGTACAAATTATATTCTGACTTGTTACGAATAGCATGTCAGAAATTGTTATGACTTACTTTTCTCTAAAATATTTTTCATCGTTTCAAATTTCATTGACAATGCGGTTCCAACCAGTGTTTTGATACGAAATAGAACAACCTTCAATTATACCAACACCAAGTGTATATGATTTAGAGCACATTCATCCTTATAAATTAATAAACAGTATCTCTAACTAGCCCTATTCAATTGCTTATTATCCATATAAAATGCTATTAAAATGTTGCGTTCGTGACCTTATAAAACATTTATCATTCTACGCTTAGTTAGCACGTAGCACCATACCATATTGACTGTTATGTTTAGAACTTTGTAAGTTCTCAACCTAATTTCATTCTTTTATGCTCACAGGCAAAACAACTTTCCCTTAAAAAGAAAGTTTGACACCCCATATTTTACAGAATTGCTGTCTAAATGAATATTCAGAGTTACACTGTATAAACCAAGTAATATAATGTGCAGCCATTTATTTTTGTCAGCAGTATAAAAAATCGTATAATTCAATTTGCACTGGTGCATTTAAAACCTATTAAAGCAGCAATAAACCCAATTAAAATGGAGACATTCCTTCAAAACTTACCCCATGTTTGCTTAACCCTGTACTGGAGGAAGCATACGTTCATGCAGAAAACTTTAAAACTTAATTGCTTTGCAATTTTGCGTTAAAAGTTTCATACGATTTGTTGACGGGTGGCGATTATGTGCATAGTCAAGAAGATTGCACGTCATTTCACTTGAATTTCTAGGCCCATGAATTGGAAAGTGAATTTGATTTTGAATGAACTGAATTAAACAAGTGTTTGAACGTTGCAAGGATAAGGTGAAAAGGAAATGTAAGGAATTTGACCAGGGCAAGATTACTGACATAATTACGACTCGACTGAGAGCCATTAACACACAAATAAAAATCGTCTTCATAAATAAAGTCTTCCATAGCCGAATTTAATTTTCTTTGATAAACTCTGGTGCCAATCCACTCAACCTTCTAACTCCTTGCAAATATAGTGGCAATTCCATGCTTAAACGTGAGACATACCTTGTACGTTGGTATTTTGAGATGTTTTCCTAATTCTATTTTCTTGAAAATCCGACTTTACCCTTTACGCTATTTTTGGGTTATTTTTGTTAACCAAATACTCACCGTTGTTATCCGTCGACCGTTTCCCCCAAGCTTTATCCAATTTGTTCCATGCGGCCCTTTTCCCCCAGGAACCTTTAAGATTGCTCCATCCAGCAGAGTGGCTGCCACCACGCTTTCCCCATGAACCTGTAAATCAGAATGCACTCGTCAATTGTTTCCATTACGAAATTAGCAATGTTCCTCTATTTGTGGCAACATTGCCATTTACTTAATGCAGTTTAGGGATTTATTAATTGAAAAGAGTACTGCACGGCAAGACTATAAGCTGTTTCTATATTGTCAAAAATAACTTCTAAGCCAATAAAAAATAGTGAAGGAGTCGAAAGCAAGAAATAAAGTGTCGACTTGCTTGGAAACCTTGATAGCAAAATGAAAAAGCGAGAGTTTCATTTTCTAAATGCGTAAAGCCTAATGAATTCATATTTCATAGTTAAACTTTCAAATAGACAAGCTATGATCAAACAGAGTTTGCACTAAAGTGAGCTACTACAACCAACCTTTCAAAAGAACTTCTTATTTTTTCTTTACTATAAATGAGTGTGTTTTGAATGATATATTTTATAAATCAAAAATATTACAATTACTAAATTAACATTTTTATTCAATAAACAACAACATTTGATCGCTGCATTTTAAAAATACTTGGCTTTTTCCCAAAGACTTGAAGAATCTTAAATCAGAATAAAAAACTGAACACAATAAAACTAAAGTCAACCATGGAGCATTGTAACCCTAATAAAAATTGGATTTAAAGGGCAAATGCCAAGGCGTTTCATTTTATGCAGTCTTTTTTAAATCCGCTTCTTTCACTTAAATGAAATACTGCTGAAATTAAAGCCACTCAGTCAATCCACTTATTACAGGGTTGTTGGTATATTTCCAAAAGAACAGATGCAGAAAGCGATCTTTTAATTCGGATAGCAGACCTAATAGGAAGTCTAAAAGCACAAGGAACACTGATCATTTTATGTAACTTTATAGTATGTAAAAACGGGGGAAAGTGGCGTTGTTTGGCCGGAGGTTGTGTTAACTTCTTGCTTTAGATCCCTTGGGTACACGTTTACGGCCTCCTAACATGGATCATGGCTCGTAAACTTTGCTATCACATCATAGGAAAATAGAAACGAAAACGTTGGAATGTGATCATACGTCCACTAATTTGATCTAATTAAATTTGGTTTGTAATTAAAGTGAAATTAGTAACTTTTTACTGACAAGTTTGTACGTTTGTTTGCAAGAGTAAGGGTATTAAAGTTATGCAAACAACATAACTTGGAAAATTCAGTTTAGCGTACAATGATGGATACAATTTATACTTAACAAAACTGAAAAGTGTTGACGAAGGACTCTGGGGAATTGTCAAATGCGAATTTACAAACCTAAAAAGCAATAAACGATTGCTTCTGTAAGACTTCATTTCAATTTTACTGTTAACAATATAAACAGGCAAAAGGATTTTATTAACTTTAAATTTGATCAAAATCTTAGATATTATTGCGTATTTTGTTTTTTATGTTCTTATTATTGGAGTTGGTCAATAAACCGTTACTGAAAAATCAATATTGCCAAAAAATGAGACAAAATCTTTGCAATAATATTTTCAGCCTAGTAAAATGAGAGTGATTTTCCAATATTCTTATTTGTTATGCACAAACCCTTTGGAAATATACTTCTTTGGTACTAAGCAGTAGGTAAGCAATTTTATTTTATTTCAATAAGTCGAGGTAAACAAGGAAATTATGCAAGCGTTTTATTTACTATGCTTAAAATTAGCTTTCATCTAAGAACCTTTAAGTAATCAAGTTTCATATTAGTGTGTCCTCGGTACCCAACGAGCAACCTACTTTGTCACTATGCACAAGAAATTTAAAGATTTGCTGCCTTTGGTTACTGGCTTCTCTTCCTTTCCATTGTTATTTACATTTTGGCTTTTTTCCTTAGGTTTTTTACGTTAAAATTTTTATTCGAATTTGTCGCGCAGTATGCAAATATTATGTACATAAATTTTTAGGGTCTTTTCTTATCGTTGTTTTTATGCACAAAATGTAAAAGCTATATCTTGGAGAAACTGTGAAATAAATAAAAGATTAGTGGAAGATGCAAGTGAAATAGCTATGTTATTTGGTGATGAATGATGTAAAGTTTCCCTCAATGAAAGTTGTCTAAATTTTCTGCAGAACATTTTGGACAGTTGCTTGACACATTTTATCTCATACTTGTGGATTTCAAGATATCCTACTTTTACGTCATAAGAAAACTACCTGAAGGCTAATGAAATGCAGACTTTTTACTGTGACTATCAACTTGCATGTAGAGCATTTCTTTCTCTGAACTAACCAGCTACATATCTAGAAAATGTATAGAAATATAGTGAAAGTGCGTGTCAATACGTTTATTAATATTATTGTATATTTCCCAAATAAACTTGTCCCCTTTTGCCTCTGACAAGTCCAAACCACCCCCGGTCAAGCAATGATTTTATTTCAAACGTCTTTATCAAACTTGTGTCAAACATTTAAAAAAAACCAAGTAGAATTGTTACGTTGGAATTGCGTCACATTATTGTTAGTTTTACAGACCAGATTAGCAGTAACTTTTAAAAGTCTCAAGAGGAACATCTAGGTCGAGAGGTACGGAATGCTAATCCAACTGTACTTCTCTTGAAAAGTTCCATTTCTTTAAAAGATTACCTTCTCATGTATATTTTAGTCCATTTTCCAAAATATTATCTTTCGTAGGCAATATAATAAAATTTAACTTTTTTCCAGTTGTCTTGTAAAATTTATTTCCATTCCGCCCCTTTCGTTTCTACAGTGGCAAAAAACTATGAACAAATTATGGGCTCATTCATCATCATATTATTATTATATCAAAAATAAAACAAAGTACTATCCATGATAACGGCAAAAAAGGGCCAAAAGGTCAACTTCGTATTTTCATGTAATATTGCGGCTAATACGAAATATTTTTTCTGGCCTAAAGTGAAATATTCCCATAAGAAATCCTATTACGCAAAGATTGTTTCGATTTTTTAAGTAATAAAACGGATGATTTTATCTATTTCAAAGGAAATCTCTCTCACTACTCTCCACTACTAAAAGAATAGCAATTTTTGGAAAAATTTATTACGCGTTCAAATAATTTCAGGAATGGGAGCTGTTTGCTGATTTCATGTTTTCACTTTTTAATAAAATCTCAGTAGGTTTTTTTGCACGCTTGGGACCACGTTATCCATTGAAAACTCGGTTAATAATGCTACTATTATGAAAAAAGCTGACAACGATCAAAGCAGTGATTAAATGCAACAAACTTGTTCATACCTTTTAGGCTTGACCATTCCGGTCTTTTGTCCATCCCGTAGTAAACTTCTTCAGAATCATTGCTTGGCTCAGATGAAAAATCCGAAGGGGCCATTCGTTTTCCCCAGGCTGCACTTAGGCGATCCCAGCCTCTTCTTTTACCCCATGCCTTCTAAGTTAACAGCGATGTGGTGAGAGTTGATACAGACATAAGGAATAAACAAAAAACAAGTGCAATCAGTCTCTCTTCTTTTTATTTCATCATTAAGCAACAGCTAATCCTAACATTTTATGTGGGCAACTTTTGTGTTTTGGATGGCGTCACATGTGGCCTTGCTAAGTGAGAAATTCAGACAACAAATCAACAGCGTCATGTCATGTTAACAGTATAAACAACAACTTGTGTTGGGAGTCTAGTTGTTCAAACATTTTTATTTCTGACGCAATATATTTAAAAAGCATAAAACCAACTTTTAACGAAGTTAGTGACTTCAAAGATGCTCGCAGAAAGTTGTTTTATTAAGTGTAAGAATGAGGAAAAGTGCTTTGCCACCAATTAAATAAATAGGTGAGATCATGTTGGTTCAGAGGATAATTTTGAAGGATTCTTATCACAGCTCTGTTAGGCTCACAACTCGCATTTTTATCTACAAACTTCACATCATAATATATGTATATATTCTTAAGATATTCTACTAAATCCCTACATAATTATACATTTGCGCAATATTGTGGCTACTTAATACCAAATGTTCATTGGTCTGGTGTTTGCATTTTGGGCTGAAATTAAGAAGTAAAATATAGAGATTATTAGCAAAGTAAAAGCAACCGGTAAGAAAGGTAGAATTTAATAAAAACTTTGCAACGTTTGTAAGGTTAAAAAGAGAAAGTTGATCTTATTCACAAATGAAGTGTCTCTTGAGGTGGGGTAAAGCTCAGCATCATGTCCTATCACTTTTGTTGAGCTTTACATCTCAACGTCACATAAAATTAACGATTTGTACAAGTTCAAATGCGGATATAGGCAAGCCACTTTTTTCCTACTTGAGATATATAAAAGCCCAATCCATATTTTTCTAAGAACTAACACAAGGAAACAAAAATGCGACGAATCATTTTAATATGAAGAGAGGAAATGGCTTTAATAATCAAGGAAGAAATTGTTAAGAACAAAGGGTACGCTTAGAGGCAAATGAATGACTAGAAAGGATAGAAAAACTTTTTGACAAGGGCATTCTGAGATTAAGCTTTTGCAAGTGGAATACTAGGGTAAGTAAATCCTTCGCACTTTTAACAATCCACATTCCATGCAAAAACCAGTCTTTTTGTACGGAAAACGTCTTTGTTTAATTCCAAAGAAAAAGGAAAAGTTTTTGATTGTATAAAAGAAAAATGGTGCCGATATAAAAGTGGAAAATGTATGAATATCATTTGAAACAGTGAGTTTTTAAGCCATGAATATTTTTGTATGAAACTATTTTGGCTTTACCTGCATATCAGCCCAAGCTCGTTTCCCCCATGCAGCCCCCAATTTGTTCCATTGCGCTCTCTTATTCATCATCAAACTACTCTCGTCGACATTTGTGTTTACGGGATCCTCATCGGCTACAAGTGTGGAATCTTTCAGTTCTTGTGAAGAAACGGATGATGCCGAAATTACAACATAAAGAAAGGAAGAGATAACAAGAAGCAGACAACAGTAGTTTATGTAGTTCATCTTGATCGCTATTTGAGGAATTTTAAATCCTTATCCACGAAGTATTCCTTGAGGTAGAAGTGTTAAAATTTGAATGTAACACCCAACGTTGTTCAATCTGAATGCATAAAAAGGTTTAATTTAAAATATAAGTTAAGAATTCACGACAAAGACTTTCCAAACTTTCACCTTGCCATGTACTATTTTCTTGTAACTACAACTACATGTCCTTGAACATTATTTTTAGTATGAAATAAATAGCAGATTCACTTTTTACTATTAAATTTGCCAAAATGGTTTTGCAGCAGAAAATGTTCTAAACTAATCACAAATTATTTTTTGTTTTTGTGTAAACCACATGTCTTATTCATGTAACAGTAGCAGTATAATGATGGTAAAATGGACAATTCAGAAATTAGTGCCAGCCTGTCCAATTTCCAATCAATACCAATAAATAGGACATTGTAAAATTACATTGTTTCACGTCAACAACAAAATGTTTGTTAAGACAAAAATATAAGCCTTTGGGCAAGGTGCTGTTGCACCATGTTAAAACATATTTCCAAGACTTACACACAAAAACTTTAAATTTGCAGTTTTAAACCAATATCTGTAAGGACCGCAGCACAATTAAGTTAGTCTCATTAAAACTTATCGTTTTTTGCATTATTTCTGCTTGGCATGTACAAGTCTTGGTAGAAAAGATACCGGAAAAGCCATAGATTCATTTCTTGTTTAGAAATCAGCAATACTTAAAAGAAAATAAAGGCCTTATTGTAATTTATATTGATGAGTCGACGTAACCAATTTGACGCAAGGAGCAATTCGCCATACCTACAACTTTTCAGACTAATTTTCATGCACCTTTTGTCGTAAGAATAAAAGTTTATAGTATTGCTCTTACTATATGCCCTTCACAGAAGAAAACGAAAAAGAACTGACTTTCCACTACTGTATAGCTGTGTGTATTATACAGTCCAATCAATTTAATCGCTTGAATTTAGGAAACCTAATGACACCCTTACCAATTACATTCTATCACTAATAACGACAGAAAAGGTCAGAAGGACTACGTTTTTGAAAAAAATGTACTGAAATAAAGCGTGGCTTTTTAACTGACTGAAAAGCATTTTTGTAAAACTTTCTCTTTCTGTATTTTATATTATTTAACGATTGGCATTTCGGAACAAGTTATTGGTGGTCTATTCCCATTTTCTTGTATTACGGAACAAATAAAATATTCATTTTTGGAATAGATAAAAAAGTAAAAATCATATTTCAATAGATATGCTACCATAGAAGGGTTTGCCGGTTTGCTCAGATTATTATTTCATTACTGCAAGCGGATATAATTCAAACAATATTCAAGTGCGTATTTTGCAATTGTTATTAGCATTAGCCAAGCTTTTGGTAAACTCATACATTCTATATTCCATTGAATAAACAAAGAAATGTTTTATTTTTACAAAGTAATACAAACCACGTATAACTTCACATAATAATACTTTTAAAGTATACTCATTTAATTTAAATGTATGTGATTATATTTGTAATACTTGTAATTATACTCCAGTTAACCTTTAGAAAATCCATGTACATATTTGCTTACCTTAAGGTGTTGTTTTAGGGCAATTGATAAAACTATTTTTACATATTATGCTGTACTACTAATGATGTGCTATTTTAGCTAAAAGTAGCTACAAGGAACGCTAAAGGATTTCATATTTACATAAAAATCGGTTCATGTGGAATGTTTAATGAGACAATATTATCATTGATTATTGATACATTGAGTGACATTAATTGTATTTTTCGAGTCGGTTACATCACACGATAAAAGTCCTACGCCCTTGCTGGCTTGAATAAATGCTACGAAAAATTATTGTTTTTCCTGTGTTTGCAAGCAAAGCGCGCGGATTGCATGTTTTGACACAAAATTCATTTACTTTTCATTTTTTGCGATTCATCTAAATATTTTTTTATATACAACAATCTTTAAAAATGCAAATTTTTATTGATTAAATAAAAACGTCATTCTTAAAGGTTGATATAATAAACCTACCTATTCTTATTAACTTATTTTAAAATTATGTATTTAGTTAAAAGTATGATATTTAATTTAATGCACGGATTGTCTGCGCTTAATCTTCAAGATAACTTCGGTTCTGCTGCCGTTCACTATTCATTTACTCCTTTCTAGTTCTATCTGGAGAGCGATCTAGATTCATGTAGAAAGAAAAAGGAAATGTAGAGAAGCTATAATAGAAGTAATAATTGTTCATTCACTTACAGAACACTTTAATTTTCTCAACTTGTGTAAGATAATTTATCTTGCATACGAAACGATAAAAAGCAAAAAATACGTTATGTATCCCTAGAACCTTTAGAATTCATTGTAGATTTAACGAAAAGCAGACACTTAAGATTTAGATGATGCTTGTCTAGCTTTTAATATTAAAACCCGACAGAGTAAATATTTCGACCAAATTAATTAACACTCTAGAAATAACTAATGTACATTTATGAACAAATGTATACTCGTCCATCCATGTACGAATCCATGTTTGTGTCTCTTGTTCTCGTAATTATGCTATTTCACGAAGCACGTTTGAACAGGGACTAGCATCAGCGGCAAAGGGAGGGTTGAATAGGATGCAAGAATAAATAGCGACATAATTGCAAATATGTTTAGGAAGTGACTTAAGTTGAACAAGTGGAAGAGATGTTGTAGGAATTTTCTTAAAATGAGGGCTTTCTACAAACTAATAGTGCTGAAAATTTATGGATTTCTTGACCTAAAAGATGTCTGAATTTCCATATGTTCCTCTTCTCATGTAGATACTACTAATTTTGAAAAAGCTACGCAGCATATATCACCGTTATCACTTCTATCCCCTTATTATACTTTTCCTAGATTTTCCGCTAGACACAAGCAATACTAAAAAAAGTTGGCGTTTTTGCTTATGTACCAAAAGAGCTACTACAGATCATTTTTGCATTTGATAAAGTGCAATGATTGCAAAGTTTAATGCTGTTTTTCTCAACTCACTATGCCCCTATCATTATCTAAAATAACTTTGTGTAATTCAACCCGGTTTATACGGAATTTTCATCTGTTACATTACTGACACGCTGACAAATGTTTCGACGTGTACTAGATTGTGTATAAATAAAATAAAGAAGTTAGTTCTTTCTTGAGAGTGAAACTGAATAAAAAGACAAACGAATGAAATAAAATCGGAAAGGTACCAATTTACTTGCCTTATCATACAATGAAAGAATTAATGTAAAATTCTTCTTCTTTAAAACTTCTTGTATCTTCGACAAGTTTCTCATTTCATTTTAGCCGTAGGGTAGTATAGATTTTCAAATCGAGTGTAAAATATACTTTTCTCTTTGTTCTAAACTAACGATAAATGAGACCTGCCACTCACAGTAAGGCATCTCAACGCGCCCCAAAAAAGAAAGACGAAAATTGTTTTCAATACTTATCACTAATTTTTCGTTGGGCCTGTAGTTATCGCTTTAAAAGGTTATTTCTATGCCAGTTTTAATTTAATGCAATAGTCATAAGAAATTTTGACCAGTTTTATTGCCACGGTAGTCATTTGTATATTCAGAATGAAGCTCTAAGCAAAATGAGCACACGAATTGCCTGAAATTGTTGTTTTTGTCAGTGTGACGCCATTTTATGGAAAGACAGCAAAAGAATTAGTTTAAATCTCTAGATTGAATTGATGATAATGATGATCATTGTAAGAGCAGCCAGCCAACCAGGAAAGGGAAACTCTAATCTCAACTTTTCTACAATTTCTCTTAAATCAAATGATTATTTCTGTACTTCTTTACATGTAATTAAAAATGCAACTAGTTTCTAACGATGTTAATTAGTGAGTACGCAAATGTAGCGGGGTCTATTCCCTAAAGTCCTCCCTCAACCAGCAAATTCACGCTATATTAAACGATGTAAGCCCAGTTTGTATTCTTAACAACAACAGTGAGTAGTAACAACAGAAGTAATCATTACATGGATTTGTAAAGGTACCCTTTTCTTTGAATGAGCTGTCCATAACTAGAACTTTCCCAGTCGTTCTTGTAATTTCTCGTAATATTTGTAAACCTTAAAGTTTCAATCTGGATACTTTGTTAGAATGATTTTTAATAGTTTCTACAAATTGTAGCAAAAAAGTCCTATGCTTTTCCTAATAATATACACCAGAAAAGTATAAATATATAGCCCATGCAGTGTGACTAAAAGGAACAGCGAATTGCTCGTAGTTGAATGAAACTAGACATAATTGGATTCTGATGGAAATTAAAATAAATGTCAACAGCAGTAGAAAGCAGGACTAGTTGTAACGGGAAATTTATATGCAAACAAAACAATGTCTTGTTCATCTCTTTCTTTCTCCTTGTGCATTTACAAACAGATAAAATGTATGGATAAACAAGTCAATGAATCATGAAAGGAATGAAAGGGAAAGAGAATATTGAATGAAATGCCGAAACTTTCCCTTTTTTAACTCTCTCTCAAAATCTGAAATCTCACACGCTGCCAAAATCCCTCTTCAAAGGAAAAGTAAATTGCATAGTATGCAAGGTGAAAGTTGTGGACTTGTCATTTATATATCCATTTTTCCTTTTACTTTTTCATTATTAGTATTATTTTCCATATTGTATTGGTTCAGGTAAAAAAAGGATTTTTAGACTTACCTGAAGAGAATTTTTGTCTGCGTTCTCTCCGTTTGTTGAAATTGAGGATGATGACGAATGATAACAAAGCAGCTGCTCCTGTTAGACTCTTTGATAGTTAAAATAAAAATATTCTTTGGACTTTAGTCAAATCACTATTGTATAAGTTGACTGGAATGTGCTTATATTTTCCAAATTCTGACTTTAATTTAGTTACAGTACAATAAAAATATTGTGTATAATTATTAAAGAGGCTGTTTCTGTCACCGTTATAAGAATTAAAAGATGGCTGAAATGGGTTATTTTGAGAACCTGTTACGAAAATCTAATGAATGCTTGTAAAGTGCTGTTATGTACTGTATGTATATTGTAACATATGTAAAGGTCTGGGTTGAGGTAGTTAATGCCTTTTGGTTTTTGTAACTTGATAATTATTTTTTAATTTATAGAATTATTGCAAAAAGTTTCTTTATAGAACAAAAACTGTGCTTGCTATATATTTTTATTAGTCGTTAAATCATGAGCTTTTAGCTTTACTTGAAATACAAGCTATTCATGCAAGTACTATAAAGATTTTAATAGGTACTTCAAATTTCACGAACAGAACCAATCACGAAAGATTTAGATTTAAATAAGATTTCCAAATGCTAACTATTTTCTTGTGTGTAGTTGTTTAAATTAAAAGGTAAACGTTAACAAATTTACATTTGAAATAGAAATTGCGTCAGTGTATTCAATTAATTACAGAGGTTTGTTTTAAAATGGAGTACTTTTAACAAAACGATTGAATAAAAATCAAGATAGGCAAAAAGAGGGGCAGTCAGAAAATTATTACAATTGTATTCAAGATAGTCTGTGTACGTGTTGCCCCTACAAGACAAAAAAGTTGCTGCTTTCTCAAAAGTTTTCTCTCAACTTGTTGGCTGATGCGGAGCAAAGGGAGACGATTTTTACGTACCACTTGGCCTAAACTGAAAGGAACGGAGCTCAACGGCAGAATGTGGTGAACTGCTGGACGAAAAGGAAAGTTCTACTCCTGTATATACGCGCTGGTTCTTCCCTCGCTCAGTTTTTTTAACGGTGGAAAATTTTCCCCATAAACAAAAAGAAATTACTTTGGCATGTATATGGAAGGTGGATGAGCAAGCTATTGAAAATCTGGCCTAAAACGAGAGCTTCACTACTGGCTTGACGACGAAAAACTGTTAAGAACATGCAGCCGTTATGACGATGATAGTGTAGAAGAGTGTGCAAGCGCAAAAAATAAGAAAGCAATAGAAGTAATAGCATTGCAGCGGTAGTGGTTGATGATTGCAGCGCAAAAATAACACAGTTTAGGGATTTCTTCCCTGGAAGTTGGGAGCGGGGTTAAGTAAAGAAGGGGGAAAGTGACGTGAACGATTTCAACTAAATACTAGATACAAAAAAATGAATGATCCAACCATAAATTTGAAGATGATTACGATGATGATGGGAGTTACTATTAATGACGAACAAATGGTATAACTTCCACGTTCGATTTTTCTTCAGCAAACCCTTCAATCAAGTTATCGCAAAGGGACTTTCTTCTCCCCACCTTTCATTTCGTCACTACTTTACACAACTATATCGCTTTTTTCACTTTGCCCTCTTCTGTGCCTTTTCTCGCTAAAGCTATAAAGCTCACTCTTATTCCATCGCCCACACATTCTCCCTCATTTGTGAAAGGAGGGGGAGGTAAAGGATTTTTAAGATAGTGAATGAAATTCGCCCTTTCTCCTTTCCTTTTGAAGTGGTTGATACGAAACCAAAGCCCATAAATGGGTGTTTGTCTTGTAAAATTCTTTCTCGTTAGTATGATTTATAGCATTCACAGGTTTTACTCAGAATGCACTGGTTTATACCGTTTTCTTCGGTTAATGAGTTTGAAGAAACAGTCAATACAAGTCCTCATAAATTACTTTTCCAAAAAACTAAATACTATTCCACCTACACGAACATAAGATTTCTTTCAGGAAATAAGGCACATTTAATACGCGTGACCTTTTCTTACGTCAGGCTAACTTTAATTAATGAAATTTTAAACTTTTTATTCAGATGACTATATATGAGACTGGAAACTTTGCTTTAACAAAGCGTTTAAGCTTGTATTCAATAAAATGGACGAAAGAATCATTCAATTGGAAGATATTAATATTCCTTCTGAAAAAAACGTAAAATACATTTATTCGCGGTACCATGTGTCGTAGAATATTAATGGCGCATCTTATTGAACTTGTGAACTGCTGTATTACATCCCCTGAGGGGAACCTGGAACGGTAGTGTTTGTTTTTCATTCCAGAATTTATATGAAGACAAAATGGTAGCAACATCTCAGTTTTTAATGGGACAGGGCGACGTACTATAAACTCAATACAAACTGTGAATATTATGCAGGTGTACTTTATTCCGAAAGTATATAATAGCTTTGAAAAAGATTCATCTTTTTGTTTTACATAATCATACATAAGTACATGATGTGTCTAAAAAAACATAGCTATGCACATGAATAATTTGGTGGTGAAAGTACATTTTTGTGCGCTGTTTAGAATTGCAAAATTTTTGCAGAACTTCTTGTTACCAGGTTTAAAGCAAAAGTTTCAAATTATTTTGTGACCACTTTTCTGTCAAGTCGTTTCAGTAAAACTGCATTTCAAACTGTCATTGTTAATACAGTTAAATCGTAGCTTATCGTTAGTTCTGCTAAAATTAAATTTGTTTGTGTAAAACTAATAATTTGTATTAGTTAGTTGAGCCGCACGTATCTAATTTAAACATATGCTTGTTAACTCATTCGTAAACTTTTCATATTCATTGAACCTCTTCAACAATTTGAAAATATAATTGAATTTTTTATCTATTGTACAACCAATACTAAAATGCCAGCATTTGAATATGCATTCTAGTAGAGAGTGGAATAAAGTGAAGGACAAAAGTACACTGTCGTGGATAATGATCATATTCTGTGAATAGAAAAGCATATCTCCATATGCCATGTAAACGTCATGTGGGATTATATGGATTTTTATTTGCATTAAAGGATTTTCGTAGCAATGGCGGCAGTGGTGGGGGTGACGATGATTTTGTATAAAAAACCAACTAGCCGAATACCTTATTATTTGGATAGCATATTGTACTAATTTCCTTGCCGGCATCGTCCTCTAAAAAGAGAGAAATTGTTAGTGTAAAATATTAACAAAGAGAGGAAAAAAGAAAGTAGTTTTAGGTCATTAGGAAAATTAAATGCATATGTCCACAGTAAATGCCGATCAAAACTGCTTTGGATGCACCAAAGCTGATAATTTTGTTTTAGTACAGAAATATATCACGTGGCTTGCAAATTACTTTTTCTAATTGGCTGGTGTTTGAATAGTTACATTTATTTGCGATTGTTATTTACCGTAACCAATATTAATTGAATTAGAAGCCTTGACTTCTGATTGACCCATCCTCTTGTGATTAACTATAAATATAAATGACGAACCGGGGTATGCTTACTCATGAAGGTTATTTGATTTGCGTCTGTTTGTATTTGCAATGAAATGATATAATAATTCGGGAAAAACAGTTTGACATTTCGAAATTATAGGCAAATAAATCATAATACCTAAGATTAACAAATAAACTTTGAAATCTTCATGTTTGAAAACATTAAGAAAAACTTGGGGGTAAAATGATTGTCAATTAGGAGCTTACGTTTGACCCATACGGAAGTCATCCTTATGCTTAAACCCATCCAAAGATTGCTTTTTCTTCATTAGTCAAATCAGCAACCAACGTGAGCATTCATGAGCTAGGTTGAATAAGTTTTCAAAGTCATTTCCCCCATACATCCTAATAAGTAAAACTGAATTGCTCAATATGTTTGTATAAAACAATTCAAACTAAATTTAAGTTTTTCAAAATACCTGGGAAATGTGAAGAATTTATTTTATGTTTACTTTACCAGAAAAACTTTTCTTTGGATAGTTTTTGTGCTTTTATTTAAACATTCAACATATACCTCAACATGTTTACATTTTTTGATTGCTCCTAAAGACAATCCTAAAAAGAGCGATAATGTTTGATCAACGCATTCAACACCTTTTTTATAGCAAACACAAATATGCCTCCATTCAGACTCGTTAAAGAATATGATTGTTCTTTTCAAGATAGAAAGGTTTTCCGTTTCAATGAACAAAAATGGATCTAAAATGTAATAAAATGAAACCAAGATATATGTAATAGCTCTCGTTACATCTGTATCACAGTGTCAAAAAACTACAAAAACTCCCCTGATAGAAAGGATGAAGGATAATTTTATCCACCAAAATCCACCCATCTTCTTCTCTTACCTTTTCCAAATGAAACCTTGCAGAAAGGCAATAAAATCTCCAAGGGAATAAAGAAGTGAATGGAAAAAATTATACGAAAATCTTGCATGTCCCCTTCCCGTTCTTTGCCGTCAGTGGCACAAGTAGATAGACAGGAAGTGGATCAAGTATAGTTCACTTTATAATTCTGCAAATGGGACGATTTTGTCCTTCTTACACCTTTAAATCCTTATGTTAAATTCTTATGTATATGCAATTTTTTTTGTGGAATCCCAATGTTTAGACGATACAATGATACAATTAAAATGTCCTTAGATTAGCAAAGTAATCTATCAAATAACTTAATGCGAGCATTTCACAAAATTCTATAATATTAACTCCAATGTGTCGATTGTACAAGTACAAGTATAATAAAAACCAAACTTATAATGGATTTTGTGTTACAACCACAAAGCTGGCCAACCCATTATTTAAGCATGGCTCATGGAATAATTTGTGAAAAATTTCGTTCATTTTCACTGATTGAATGGAAAACGGTATAAAAGCACTCTCTTGTTATATCTGCTTGGATTAGGGTTTCAACACGAAATCTTTCTTTCATTAAATTTCACTCGTCAGAGAGTGAATCATAGAAAAACAAACAATGTTTTATCGTATATCTTTAGAAAAATTAAAGGATTTTGAATGCAATGTCACAAACGAAAAAAAGTTAAATGGAAAGGATTTAGACAAGTTGGAAAGCAGTCTGCAAAGTGAATTTTGATAGAACTGCAGAGTGATTTGCAATAGACTCTCACATGTTAGGATTTAGGTCTATAAATTAGGAGTATGATAGCAAAATAGTGAATTTTAATTGGTATATAAGACGTCATTTTGTTGGGAACAAATCGAAGTTTCCAAAATAATGTGGTTCAAGGTATCTCTATCTGTTTCTGGTATCCTGCTTTCTTTTCTTTTCTTTTCTCAAGCAAATGAGAATATTATTGTACCATATTGACTCAGGGTTGGCCCCAATAACAAATTAAAACTGAATATCTTTGCCTCAACCCCAACTCTGAATGACTATATAGAGGAAAATTATAATTTCAGGGTTTGATAGATTCTCAGATCATATATGCCATTCTAGGAAGTTGATTTCATGTTTGCTTTCTCTCTCTTTCCTCTCACACCTCTTTCTCTCTTGTAAATGAATGATTCAACAAGTGAAACTGTCGGCATCGCGTTAAAAAAGTGACCTTTTGTCGGTTTTAGAAGTGTTGATGAGAATGGGGCTAGGAGGTGGTTAATCAACAGAATTTAGATTGAAAATAAATGAATGCATGCAAAACTTTTTATATATTTAGATTAAATAAATGAACATATGGCGCTCATCCCACTACAATTTTATTACATGTAATTCCATCAAAACCAGCGAAATCATATATTGACGTTGAACAAACAAAGAGGAAAATCAAATTAGGGTTTTGGACTCTATTCTTTCTTGTGACACGCTGAGATTTTCATTTGTGCATAATAGTATAACTCTGTGTATTTCATTATCAATAAACCCTTTCTCGTTTCTTTGTAATTTTACTGATAAACTCATGCACAACACTGAAAGTTTGAGATATGATGACGTAAAGGTTTTCGAGATGGATTTACTTCAGAAACAAGGTAAAATCTGGTTTTGACCAACTACGTGTAATTTTGGATAGCAAAAGATTATGACATTTCCATCAGCAGCTCTATGTGCATTCACGGAATTGAGGATTAAAAATTGAAAGACTGGAAAAGGAAATTTTGAAAGGGATTACAATGTTAAGGAAAAGAGCGTTTAAACAAACTTTGACTTTTATATCCTCAAATACAACCGCTTTATTGGATTACATACATAACAATAACAGATAAAGCTATCCTATCCTGCTTGAAGGAAAGTTTTACAAAGTTTTATTATTAAAAATATTGTACAATTTATTGAATCCTTTGGCTTGCAGCATTCATACGTCATTCCCATGAAAAAGGATGTTTCCTCCAAAATGGTCATAATTCTAGTTTTACAAGCAAACCTGTTGCAAAAACACAAATTATGAAATTGTAGTAAAACTTGTGGAAAACCTTTTCATCTTTTCCCCTTTTAATGACGGCAGTAGTGGTAGTGGTGTTGGAACACTCTGCAAATACCATTTACTTTGTTTTTCAACCTAGGCCGGTCGGTCCAGTACACAAGTACACATTCCATTTCGTTTGTTCACTCCCAAGTCTTAAAATGAAAGCATCATGGCTGTAAACGATGTTTTGCTTGGACCTAACTTTTACAAAAAGATGGTGGGCGAAAATAGATAGAGTAAATGTGGAATAACTACCTGGAAAATTATAGAAAGTATATCCCGGCTGCCACCCCGATCGCCCCAGTCTTCGTTTCGTACAACTCATGTTGAAGTAATTCAGTAATCTAGTTTTTCAGAAATGTGCCAAAAGGCACGAGTGGCTAAGGTTAGGAAGGAAAAGTAAAATAAGAAAGGTACGTGAATATCATACGAATATGATTTAGTTTGGAACAATTTTGTTTTGTTGAAAAATAGGCATCAGAGAACAACTAAAACAATAATGTAAAGAAACTCAAATCAAATTGAATTTTTGTTTCGAAGATATTGTACTGAAAAAGTGAAGAGGAGTAGTCTTTAATGTGTTAAAGAACAATTGGGGTGCTGGACCTTGTAAGGATTTCTTGTACTTATGCTACCTCCATGAGCAATTGTTTAACCTAATCACACTCGTTGTACTAAAATCACCCTAAAATCCTATTTTTTCCACCAGCTGCAATACTATTGTTTATTCTGTAATTAGCTGGGATCCTATGATTTCCCAAGACTTACACTTCATGAATTTTTAAGCAGATCAAAACTTTCTCCTTTCAACAGTGTTTGACAGAGTTTACTTTACTTGCCACAAGGTGAACTTTTATTACATTGACAGCACTCGCCCTTATTTTCTAGTTTTTAGTACAACTGTGTAAGTTTTACGTTTTCCAGCAACATCTTCTACAAAGCTTTTAGAAAGACTCGAAAAGAAATTAAAACGAACACAGTCGAATTCTAAAAATAAAAATTATAAACTCATGTATACAAAAATATAAATATAATTATTCTTCCTGGTGCAATCTAAAGGAAGAAAATGTTACTGCCTTTATTTGTAGTAGCACGCTACTTTTTATCTTGTTGAGTGTCATTTTAAACTCTTTCAATACACATATCATCAATTTATACAAAATTAAGTTTATTTCCAAACCAAGTTTCGTTTATCAGATTAATCTTTAAACGATCCCTTCAAAAACTTTTCTTATTATTATTTTGTATTTATCAAAAGCAGTGCTTAAGTCCTCTCAGATTTTACTACATTCTCTAAAATGTTACAATGTTATGGAACCAAAAAAGCTGAAACACTTTAATACTCGTTCAGCTCTACCAATACGCCATTTTGGAGAAATGTCTTGTTGAACTGTACTTTTACAGAAATGATTTAAAGGTAATCATTTGGAAAAAGTTGGTGACTGTGTGATATTATGAGTGCATGCATTACAAATGTACGAGTTCATAAACTGCATGATTGTCTGGAGTATAGAAAAAATCAAAAGCCATAAATGTGCTCTAAATATATCAGGTTAATCCATGTAGAATTAAAAACCTTGTTTGAATGACCTTCAGCCTGTTTAACCATCGAAAATGAAATTTTGCAAACTTGATTTAATCAAACTCCAGCAAACTAAGTTCTAGATGAATTCACAATGGTCATTTGCTGATTTTATAAGTCTTCTTATGTCAAGTCAAAAGTTATTTGGAAAGGCTATCATAAAAAGAGAAAGCAGCATGTATTTTTACTTGCTACATTCACAAAATGAAAAACCGGACATTGAGAGCTTCCTATAAAAGAAATCCTATATGATATCGAGGATTGTTTGCCTTGTAAATAAATAATAGGATATTCAATCAAATCCGTTGTAGAGATACTTGCCATTGTTGTCTGAATCTGTATCTGCTCTTTGTTACATTAAAGTTTAGGACCACAAATTTTCTTTTCATTTTATAGTAGGTACATGGTTAACTAATAACTAGCTTTTCAAGCTAGTAATAAGGGATTTACTTCTACAAATCTTGTATCACGGGTAAATGAGACTTATTTCTCTGAACAAAAATAGTTTTTAGTGTATTGCCGGTGCCCTTTGAAAATCCTCTTCACATTCCTTTTCTGATTTCACCACAGGTATTTTACAGTTGGAAATCGTATGCAGTAGTATTGATTTAAAAATCCTGATAGACTTGTAGTGTGGAAAATATGTAAAAAATATTTCAGGTACTTTCTCAACCTTAAAGCGCAGTGTTATTTCCTGGAACAATTTGCAGCAAAATTTTGCAAAACCTGATTGTTAAATAGATGGTTTGAAACAGGAAAAAAACTTGCTTTAGAAATTATTGTATAGATGTCAGGTGCAGGCATATTGATTGCTCCAGTGTTGAAACATAAATTATTAGGCATCAATGAATAATGTGTTTTTGTAACAAACAATGCTACAACTTTATTTGTACTGCCGACAAAGAATATAATTTTCGTATGTAGCTATTTCAAAAGAGTTCATGAATAGTAATATATGTAATACAGTGTAATATTAAAGCTTTAAAATCTATATATTTTGTCTAGCTATATTTAACATGGTAGAAATACACAATTCCTGTTGAAAAATAATGTTTTTAGACGAGCGTATCCAAAACGTACATTGGGCTCTCATCCACACTGGAGTGTAATGAGCTTATCCCCGTATCGGAATTGGAGTCATTATCTTGGTGATCTGCGGTTGTATTGCCGCTGACACCATTTCCAGCAGCATTAGTTCCACCACTTCTGCATGGCTTCTGTACCAAATGAACACACACGGATGAGCTATTACTGCAGCTGCTACTACAAGTTTCTTGCTGCAGTTGTTGTGTCTTCTGAGTACTTTGATGGTGTTGTGAAGGGGTATATGATAGGATTGAGGAGGAAGATGATGCAAGGCCCTGGATCGCATTATATGAACTATTTAAATTCCCTCCTCCGCCTCCTTCTACTAATTTTGTTGCTGACTGGTCATTTTCATTGCTTCTGTAGTGATCATCCGTTCCCTCATTACTGGACGTTAATTCGTTGGAATATTGTGAATAGTGAAAATCTTGCATTTCATAAGCAGCAGCTTCTTCTTCAAGCAAGTAAGTTTGGCAGGGTTGCTGAATAGAATGGTGGTCGAGTTGCTGTTGTTGCTCCATTTCCAAGATTTTTTGCTGGAGGATCTCATATTCTTCATCTACTAGTTGAATTTCATGAGTGAGCAAGGCCACGTGATCATGTTTATCATCAAGTAATTGCTCTAGAGCAGTTAAATTCTTCTCGTTAATTTCAATTTCCTGACTTTGCTCATTTGTGACTTGCTTTAGGTGCTCCAGTTCCTGTGAAATATCTTGCACAGCTAACTCTTCCCATTCCGTTTTCCTTTGTTTATCTGATAATTTACGTATTTTTAGTCCTAACTTTACAAGTCTTTCTTCCTCTTGCGTTAGTTTAACATTTAGCTGGAATATGTTTTCCATCAGCTCAGTTTTTTGCTTTAAAGATTCACTGGACTCGCCACTAAATTCCAAAGATTCTTCACATTCCAAGTCAAGCTCAGGATGAGCTGACGAAGAGGCTAATTTTGAACTTTGTTGATGCTCCTGGGCGGACGTTTCCATTGTTGGTGAGGAAACCTCGTCCACGGGTAAATCATTACAATTTTCTCCAGACTGCTGCTGATCTTGGTCTCTTTTTTGTCGGTGGTAATGATGGTGGTGGTGGTGGTGCTTTGCATGGGCATCTCGCTTGCAGGGACTCTTCTCTCGCCGTTTTACCCTTCGTGGTTTACTCGTGTCATCTTTTAAATAAGCATCCACCACATAGTTTTCCCCCAGTTGAGAACTTCTAATTTTGTGCATTCTCACCTCATATCTTTCTATTTGTTCTTCTTGCTGACGAAGCTTCTTTAGTTGGGCTTGAATTGCTTCCCCTTGAGTAATGACAAGTTTTATAAGTTGTTCCATAGCATCCCGTCTACCTTCTTGTAGTTCACCGTCATCCTACAATGACAAAAACAAAATACTTGTAAAAACGTTTTTCTAATTGAAAATTTTGGTGTTTTATCAAACTTACTTTTTGTTGATGATAATTTGAACTTCGTTTGCGGTGCACTTTTCTCGACGTCTTTTTGTCTATGTACCCATCTGACGCAGGTGAACTTCGTAAGACAAAGGAAACGTCCCCAATTTGGTCGCCCCAGGCCTTCCAAACTTTAAGTATCTTTACACTCGGGTCTAAGATTCGCTCCATCTGAAATTTAAATAAAAAGTTTAAATTAGTCGTTTAAAATCATGATGAATTTTAGGCATTATGTGGTAACGCCCTTTCCTTAATCTTTAGAAAACGTGTCATTACATTCAAAGGGACTCATATCGCCGTTTTTTAAAAATTAATCTTTTTTACATTAAAATCTTTCTTTATGCAAATTGAAATTAGCTAAAAGCTAGCACGTACACACGTTGTAATTATCATCGGCATGTGCAACAATTCAAGGAATTGTTTGTGTCGTTGATGGATATGAACAAAAACTCTTTGACAACTATTAAAAAGCTCCTTTGCCGCATGGTTGTCAACATCGACGGGTGAACATTTCGTGAAAAATGACGCAAAACTTAAAATTTCAACATCCCTTCGTTTCTTATTGTTAATTCTAAAACGCTCCCTCTCTCTGCGCAGACGACAAAAATGGTCTAAAATTGCGCCTTTAAACCGTAATTTTGAACTCAAAATTGTGTTTAAGTTTTTGCATTTTTTCAACTGCTTTCTGTTAGACATTCAATGTTAAGCAATTTGACGTTGTTGGGTGCGTAATTCTTTGACAAGTGTCTACGTTTTCAAAAGCAGTTAAAAAGAAAAAATGCCATTTGGAGTACTTCTTTACAAGTCGTCAAAGGCGTCGTTTGATGAAATAAATGGTTTAATTAAATATGTGACATAATTTTCAACTGCTACTTTTATAACTGACGGTGGTGTTATAAAGGGTGAGCGAGCAAGTTGTAATAAGATTAAAAGACCATCTGAAAACCACTATTACTAAATAATGATTTTAAATATTTTCAGAATGATTGGCATTTGAAAGTCAAAATCTTAAATTTTATTTTTAGACCAAACAAGAACGTTGTTAGTCTCAAATTCAACAATGAAAACTAAAATTAAAATTGAAAAAATTAACTTTATTGTTCAGTTTGTAAAAATCCTTTCATATTAGTGCTCATTTTCCCACCCAAGGAGACAAAAAAGAAAAAAGTTTTACCCTTGGAAAATATTTTTTTAAATACTTTTCTATATTTTTGAACAATCGACGCTTTTTAAGAAAAATCTTACACTTAGAAACGTACGTTATTAAACTTTCAAAAAATGTTTATTTGCAATAATTACAGAGCTAAACAACAAACTTTAAGCAATTTGGTTTTATTTTCTTGTGCCTTCTGAACAAACATAACTGGTAACATCAACATAATCATCATTACTGACGTTGTCATTATCGTTATTTAACATATTCATCATTATCATCATCGCCATTATTACCATGCGATCATTAAAAAGTTATCCGCTCTTCGTACATATTAACAAATAAATTAGGAGGTGGAAAAGGAAAGGAATTCATCATTTATGCAAAATGAAAATGAAAATGTGAGGGTTAAATTGTTAAATCCCATGTCTCTATCCTATCTTCCACGTGCAACAGGTTTATTACCACAACTTCCTAGACATGTAGCAACAGAGAAATTCGTTATCATCTCACAAAAATCTTACTTTATCATTTCAATTGACATAAAATATCCAACTCATTGTTAATATCAGCATTGTTATAATTAGTGACGCTAAAATCAACTTAAATTGATGTTGAGATGAGTACTTATGCATTATTATTGTTCACAAAAGTACGAAGAATAAAGAGGAATAATATTTTGTTTGGTTTATACAAATATTAAATTGCCAACAATAAGATTGAACCATGATAGTAGTGTTTTCTCATTTTATTATTTTTTGATAAACAAAAACGCCGACTAGTTCAAAAGTTTCGAATTTAGAGCACTACTTGGGAGACTTTTTCAATTCATACATTGAGGGCTAAAATCGTTGCAATCATGCAGAAAAATCTGAGATCGAATTGCACGTGGGTAATACGAATCGATAATAAATTGGAAGGCATAGGCTTGTGCATCTCTACTTCTGTCAGTCATGAATCAGATGAAAATTGAAGCCGATAATAATTTGCAATACACGAGATTGTTGATGGAGGAAACACGTGTTACAGTTATAAATTTCAAAGTGGGTCTCGCAACAGACATTTACTAAAGAAAATGCGATTCTTTTAAAACAAGTTGCTAAAGAGTTATTGGTATCTCGATTTAACCCCTTTGAGCTAATTTGAACAACTTTTTACTCACTTTATTTTTTTAAATTAAAAGTACATAATACTTTAACTACACAAATTTGCAAAGTAACTCCCATTCTATCTATCATCATAACACTGCAAGCTTTATTTTTTCTTTTGGCAATTATATAATAACGTAACGTGTGTAGCTAGTGTGGTATTGGGCAATAAGGAGATAAGATGACTTTGACAGAGCAAGGTTAATAATGTGATGTGCACACTTGTTCAATACACAAAATCCACCACGGTTAATATTTTAAATGAGAAGTAGCACATCGCCCCGTACTTATTGTTTCCCAAATGTGGGCATGTGTTGCTCCTATTATTATTTCGCTCAAGGTCTCTTCAGAATGACCACGGCAATTCAACAGCTTTTTAAAGCACTGAAGACTTTCAACTGTATCTTTCTCAGCGTCTTTTAAAAAATTACAAGGAGACATGTGAAAACATTAGCGGGCGATCATGTCCCTTTAAATGGTCTGCCTCAAGGGATCATCTTGAGTTGATGATGCTGATGTGCGTAGTCAAACTAAAGTGACTGGGTGGTGGTCGTCATCGTTGTAGTAGAGATCCACCCTTCTTAGCTATTTACATTCTCATCTAATCTCATCTAAAACTAGAAAAAAGGGAAACAAAGTCCGGGCTTCAATGCTCCTTTTGCTTGTTGGTGTGTATTCCCTCACTCGTACTCATTGTAATACAAAAAATATAAAAACCTTCATATTTATTGAGCTTTTGTATTTCCCTTACAGGGTTAATTCAAAACAACAAAATTCCTGAGTTGTATGGTATTTGGTTGTGAAATCAGAGAAGGAATAGAGAGGATTTTTTACTGAAAGAAAAACAACAACAACACCAAATACCTACTAATTTTTTGTAGTGAATTGAACACGGCGAAAGAATTTTTAAAAGGCAAAGGTGCAGACGTTAATACCATCTCCAAATTTTCCTTTCCTCTTTCCCACACAAAAAAAGATGCGATGAAAAACATTTAAAGGAAGGAAGATAGTAATGTCCTGTTAAAGTCATGCATGATTACGATTCATTCTGCCTATTAATCCGAAGTTTTCAACGTGAAATAACCCTTTTCATACTTCTCCAAGTCATAAGTTCGATTTCAATCTGTGTTTATCAAGTTGATGAAAGATAGCGCATATTTTTATACAACATTCTTTGATAATAAGATTATTATTAGTAAAATAATAAAAAGAAATGAATGTTTGTCTCACTCATCATCACCACTGCCTTCTTTTGCAAGAGATAGCCTGTCCTCGAGTTAAACCTGAAGATGAAAGCAATATCGTGGAGTAAAAAGGGTGGTGGTGGAAAATTCCAATTCTTCTCTTCACACTGCAGTAGTTTACATTTTGATAGCTATTCATCTACGGAAATTCCATGCTTCGGAGGGGGACATATGTTTTTTAAAAGCTTCGAGAAAGAAAGGAGTGTAGATTAGTGGGCACCCAGGTAAATAAACCATTTTGCCGACACCTTGCTCAAGGGATTTGTTCAGTGTTCAGGGTGCAGTGTATTGTACAGGGATCGTGATCATAATAACGATGCATATCATAAAAGATCATGCAGAAGTTGATCAAGGAAAAATAGCCGAAATTTTTAAAATAAAAACATTCAAATCTCTTCAAAACGCTATGGACCCCGTGCTACACGATATAAAACGGTATTTATATACTATTCTCAGGTATCTGCGTACAATTTTCTTCTGTCGGAAAACACATTTATCTTTCTTCATATCTTCCTAGTCCTATATTTAATTTATACGCATAATACAAGAACCTGGACAAATCGCCGAAAATAGAAGGTGGTCACCCACTAGCACCATACACCATTGTAAAAATCACTTTCAAGATTAGAATTAACTGTCTTTCTACATCTATCATAATTTCCTCAGTCTCTATTACTAGTTTAAACATGATTACTGTTATTATGTACCACATTATACGGGTTATTGTTAGAGTTTTTGGTGAGAGTCGGCAAGTCCTGAAGCCGACAAACGGGGGGAATATTTTTAAAGCTGGACTTTTACTATTACAGGTGGCTGTGTGACTTCCATTTATTCTCTTTTCCATATACGCTCAAGTACGTACAATACGTTAAAGCGAGAATGTTATTAAGATGAGAATAAAAACCATCCTTGTATACCCTTGTTTCTTTGAAGATAATAAAATAAGAAGTGAAATCAGGAGGGTTCTCATGAAATCGCATATAGAGACTAAAAATCAGCATATTTACATGATTATAAGGAAGATTACTCCTTTCGGTCATCTTGATGATGGGAAGGAAGAAGATTAGAAGATGGTGATAATGATGATAGGGTTTCGTCCATTCGTCAAACATTTCAAAATCGTGATGAAATGATTCATGAAGATGGGAAACGAGTAAAAATATGTATGGCATCCCAATGATTCAATTTAAGAGTAGCCGCACATATACCTTGCTAAAGAATATCTTTTCTACTTCCGAGTATTTACCTAAGCGTATAATAAAAATATTTATAAAGTATCTCAACAATGTATTGTAAAATAAGCAAAACAACTTGTCCAATAGAATAAATTGGGTTAGCAATCTGTGAGCGAAATATTAATAATCATAAATTTAAAAAGAACATTATCAAATATTAAAATTCAAGCCATTAAATACTGTATGCGATATACAAAACTTTTTGAAGAGTATAAAAAAGATGGCTATAAGTGTGTTGAGGCGTGACAAGTAATAAAAATACTTTTTAATAGCAAAAGAAAGGATAATATTTTGAAATTGAGGAATTAACAATATTCATAAGTATGGATTTTGGCATTTTAAATATTTTATAGAGAATGGATGAGCTATGGCGTGATTCAAAGAGAAGTAGTATTTTATGTTGATTTTTTGAATCTTTTCTTCATCATCAGTTTCCTGTAGGATTGTGAATGGTGCAAGGAAAAAGCAGTGTCACTATTAAAATATTGTTTTAACAAAGACACAAACAAACATTTTAGGAACAGCAGAAATAGTTGGGGAGTATTCGAAATTACTTTGTTTGAGGGAGTAAGAGGGAGTCAGGAAAAGGTTTCACTCACATCTCACGACATTCTTCCCCTTACTTCTGCTTATAACCTGCACGAATCTTCTTTTCTAGACATTATCCTTTTTTGATTTTTTGTCTTCTCATAGTATCTCATTGTTTCAAAATTTTCCCAAATTTACTATGCGTGCGAATCATGCCCCTAACTAGCTTCTTTTGTACTCTGAAGAGATGAAAGTAGAGTTTCCTGCGTAATTCTACTTAGGTTTCAACTTTTAATGATTTTTGTGACTTTCATTAATTGTGACATTGTTTAACTGGAACAGAGTAAGTGGATGGTCGCCAGCAATTACTACTTTGCTGGATAAATAAAAAATAAATAGAAGAAAGAAAATTAAGACGTTTCTGGTATTAGAGTTTGTTAGACATCTACAGTTAAGTGAGTTTTCAGCATAATCTTGCAGTATCACAAAAACAATCTAAAAAAAAACAGGATTGTCTCCAGACATGAACGAGACACTCTTCAGAAAGGGAAGTATTTTGAGCACAGCAATAATGAAGGTTAGGGACAAGAAACAAAAACGATGCATTGAACAGATTTTTTAAAAACGAGAAAGTACTTTATCCCGTGTCTGGCTAGTCCTCACTCATGTAGTTAGATTGTACGGTCTAATTGTTTGATAATAAAAGTTTTTACGAGAAAACTCACCTTTTTCCATTTTTCAACCACGACGTATTTAGAAGGATCTTGTGAGTCGGGGACGATTGAAGAGATGAGATCGTGACAAGTTGTGGACTTACTAATCCCGCTGACCAGTTTGCAGGTGAGTCCAACCCATATCGGTACTTGTTGTTGGCTATAGTGATCTTCCAAAAGTGCACCACCACCACCATTGATGTTGTTCCCACCATCACCACCGCCAGGAATCACTTCCTCGTAACCAGTGGAACCCTGTGCATTTGTAGCACTCTTTGAGGTATGACTTGCATGGGGTACAACACTAACAGCAGCATTTCCTGAAGAACTCCCTGCAAACTTTTCCTTTACTGTTGCAATCGACGTAGCAGCTGCCATTTTCTCGTGTAAAGCTGCAAAAATATAAATTACTTTTCTTAATCGATTTTATTTTTATACATTTTCGAATTGTTGTTTTTAAATGCTTTTGAAATGCAATAACCTTGATAATTACTAAGATTGAAAAAGTGATTGGAATCGTTATGATATTAAATCTTTAAATTAATTTTGGGACAATTTTAGCAATCAGGCAGATGAATGTCACTGATACGTCTGATTAGTTCATTTTATTTTTTTAAATAACTAACTCTTTAACACAGCAGTACTCATATTTACCACACACATTGAAATTTTGTTTAAATTTGCATAGCAAAGCTTACAAGGAAAATAAAACGACGAAGTCGGAGGGTAAATGAAGACATCTAATTTTCATCTCACATAGCGTTAGCATAATTATGCACGTGTGTGGCTCCTATATGCTGATTGATGCCTCTCTGCTGTGAAAGCAAGCACATAAAGGAAATGAATATTATCTTTGCTTAATAACAATTTGTTCCCTATTGATTCTTTCAAAGAAGAGTGCAATTAAGCAGGAACATTTATTTTTACGTTCAATAACTTTCCTGCAGGTTTTCCCTTTAATTAACAAACAAGCTTCGGTTCGCAATTTCCTCAATTGTAAAGCTATCTTTGTAAAATCAGGAGGTTTGTGATAAAATATTTTCCTTTTCAACAAAACCAAAATGCCAGTTCTTTCTACATAATAAAAAGTCAAGCATTGTTGTAATATCATCATCGGTTGGGCTAACCCGAATCTCTGATATTAGAGTATCTGAATATTATTGCACCTGTCCAACTGTTAACTGTTGGATATTTTAAAGATGATACTCACACACCTTTAATAAAATAACTGTTTATTTAATACACAATTTTAAAATTTTATCTTAAAATAACGACTATTTCGCGAAAATTCGTTTATTCTCAAGGAGTTTCTAATTTCATGCTTTGTCATGTCCCTGTTAAAAGCTACTTCAGCCGCTGCACGTCTATGAAAAGGCGATTTTTTATCCGACTGGATTTATTCTTCTTGGCATTCACCATTTGAAAAATCTATTCTTCCTATTCTAAAACTCAGCATCACATTGCATAATTATTTGAGCTCCCGCTACCAGCTTTTGCTGTTATCTCTCAGAGTACTAGGACTCTTCATGATTACCTCCATCGTAGAAAATTATTTTGAAGGTCATCTTTTAAGACCACTTTTTATTTAAAAGTGGTCTCATTCTATTGAGCAACAACAAGAGAAACAACAACATTACTCACCATCACGTATGTAATAGCGGCGCTGGTACAGCTTCCACTGCATTCTATTATTGCTATTTATTCATCCCTATCAAAAGTAATCTCTGTTCTTTCCTTCTTTAAAAAATAATTAATATGCATAAAACACATGAAAAATGTTTGGAGTTGCACGAGGAGGTCTCCATATCCTAGAGCAAAGGGGTATTACTGGACTCAATCTTCATTAGCATCATGTGATGCTTGTCTCGAAAGAAATGTTTTATTCCCTTCATTACGTTGTACATGAGTACAAAGCTTCTCCAAAATAAAGGGTTCGTTACTGATATCGTTCGTCCCTACATCATATCCCTTTTTCTAAAGAATCTCCTCAAGTCTTTTTTATCAAATTTCTATCCTGATCTCCATCCTCAACATCATGATAAACTCGTGTTCGTGTGAGTCCTCTCCTCATGCCACCAACAATGATGATGATGTAGACGAAAACTCTGCCGTAATCCTTATGAATATATATACTCACTCGTCAATACTGATTATCTTCTCCGATAAAGCGTATACCACTGGTTTCAAGCGAAAATAAGATGACCACAAGAACCATCTCCTTGTTTGGTATTTACAGAAATGCACATTTTCCAAATATAAAACTTAATTTAAAAAGAAGGATGATTTAAAAAAAATTCTTTTAGTTCTTTATGTAAATTGCAATAAGAAAATGCAGTGAAATGTAAAGCGGAATAATTTTGCTCGAAAGAAAGAATAAAAGTTGGAAACTCTGTTTTTCTCATTCTTTTTGACTATCCCTCATTAAAAGATGTATGCCAATGAAAAAGAGGAAAAGATTTGGTAATGTATTGCAACGTCAAAAGTAGACGGCTAGTCGGTGTCTTTTTTTGTTTTTCTGTCTGCTTTTAAAATATATAATTTTTATAAAAATACTCTGCAAAGCAAAGTGATAATCAGTTTTTTTGGGTAAAAGCAAAAGAAAAGGAAACAACACTTTTCCTCCCTTGACGCCCTCCACCAAGTACGTATTATAGGTGTTTAAAAATAATAAATTAGCGCTTTCTTTACCAAATTTGAATTAGTTTTTAATAACTTTAAAATTTATGCCCCCAGCGTTCTCACTGAATGATTTGTTTAATTTAAATTGTAGTTTACATGCTTGCCATAACTTTTAAGGTGTCCTCGTTGTCAAATGAATGTTTCTTAAACGATACAAAATATTCTATAAACTACAGACTCTAATATTCCCATTCTATCCTTACCAGAACTGTCATAGTTTCATATCAATCAACAAGTTATTTGGTGGTAATTGCGAGAACCAAACAAACCATTTTCCGTTCCTTGCTCGTTTCCACAAGCACCGTAACAAATTCCTGAGAAAACTGTCGTGCTAGGGTTTTTCTAATTTTCTCTAATTCCGTCTAATGACTAAAATATTAGCTTTTTTGCTATTCAAGATCCCACTAGAGCAAAAACAACCGTTGTTGTTCTTGTAATTTATGAAAGGTTGAAATCTACAGCAGTCAAATTACGTCTTACGGAATTGTCCTTATTATGTTTACTAAAAGAAATTCCATTTCCCAAAACTGAAGGCAGGAAGTAAAGGAAAGCTATTATCTAAAGGAGTAAGCAATAATCAAAATATATTATTTACCAGTCCCAAAAGTAACTTTCAGTGACCGTGGCCATGCAATTTCCTATAAAGAACGGCTCGCTTGTTATAGTTATGTAAAGAAATTGTACTTACAAACGTGCCATTACTTGTGTACGTAATACATTCTGACTTTATGTGACCTTCAAAATTACAAAGTTTTTGATAAGATGATTTCATACATTTGCAACAATGATTTAAAATAATATGCATCTTTGTATCTCATAAATTTGGACTGGCCATGCTATAAAATCGGAAATAAAACAATTCTTATTTTTTGCATTATTTTCTTCTTCCTCGAACGTTGATAAAGAGTCGCCGCAAACTACCACCGGAGGCGAAGAAGTAATATCTGAACAAAGTTGGGATTGTTTAACTCTGTATTTTTCTTGCGGTACTTCAACCATAACCAAATGACATTTTGCTCTTCTCCACCTATTTTGCGTTGCATGAGCGAACTGAAAAAACAACTACGTGATCATATTTCATGATTACTCAAGAAGAGCAAAAAATTCTATTCATTCATTCATGAAGTTAAATACCCTCTCCGTTTTGCAATGTCCCGTTTCTATATATGAGCAGATTAAGTGGTAGGGAACAACGCTGAAGAATCACGAATTTATCTTTATTTTTTCTGAAAAAGTTATTTTTTTACTTGAATGCGACATGAGTAAATGAACCGAGCTTTTGAGCACGTTCAATACCTCCTCACAAACACTGCACAGACGCGCGCAAATCCAATATAAACAGTAAATGCAATAATTTGAATTATTTGCTTGTGATTTGCAACCCCTTCAACATAAAATTGCTACACGTTGCAAAAATTATCAGTTAATAAATTTGCATCTTTTTGAAAATGGAAATTTTTCTATAAAATCACCTGGTCTCTTAATAATACAAGCATAGTAACAGTACACAAAGATTCATTGCCCATGTGACATTCAAAATGAACAGATCAAGTTTGAATTGTAGAACATGTAGCGTTTCCATTCTAGTAATAATTGCAAAATATTTTCAAATTTCACCCATTTTGGAAGAAAAATCTTTTAACTCTGAGAGAACAATAGACTCTCGTAAGTAAGCATTTGCTTAAGATTCAACTTTATTTTCCCAAGATTATTTCTAATGATCATATTGCAATCTTGTCGTGTGATGCATATTTTTCAAGAAAGGCCCAAGACGTGGTTAGTCATTGGTACCTGCGGCAGAATTGATAATAGTAACGTCTGATTGCCTTAGTGTACATGGTATGACGATATTTTATATCGTGGCAATTATGATGTAATACGATTATTTATTGCCTTTCCATTTTGTCATGTGTTTACTATAAGCACACACTACATAATCAACCGTAATATATCACTTGCAACGTTTAGTCAACAAATACGATTGCTTTGCTATGAGATGAAGAGTTCAATAACGTAGCTCGACTATCACGGCATATAATAAATGTATAATTTGGAGTTTGCCTTAAAGCGAGAAAGTTATCATTCATATTTTCACTGTTCAACTCAAAACAAATGAGCATATAGTACCAACCAGTACAACAAAGAAGTACAACTGCAATTGATAAAAATGACGTACAATTTAGCCCCTATGTCTCTTCACTTGATAGTGGTTATCGTCTATTTGATAGAGTAATATAGATATTTAAAGTTTACAACAATTCTCTGAGATAACGACGTTTATTCTCTCACCGTTAAATCGTGTTCACCTAAGAAGAAAGGTGTGTTCGACGATCCGGAGGACCATGTGTTTTCTTACGGATTTCTTTAAACAAACCAAGGTTGAAGTTTACAACTTAACTCAAGAGTCCATCCACCCCCAATTCTAAAGATTCATATGAAACTTTTTTTTAAATTACTTAAAAATAATTGTTTAAAAAGGACGATGATCATCAAGATCGTCATTTGAAAGCATGCGTCTTCATCTTCTTTTTCTTCATCATAACGTTCATTAAATATAAAAGTTTCCGCATTTTTCAGTTCATTGTTTTTAGAGAGATGATGAACGAAAACTACTCTCTAAACCGGATTTGAACCTTACTTTTTTTACTTTCATCTTCATTGAAAGTCAAAAATGTTAATATTGCTCGTGTGATGTTAGACGCTAGACAAGACTGTAATATTAGGTAGTTAACCATATTCTACACGTACAAATTCGTAAATGCATAACAGTTTCCCTTTTTTCTGTTTTTTCCTAAGCAGCATTTAACATGGTTGGTAGTAATATAAATAAATGATTTAATACAGCAACAGAGAATAAAAACATCAAGTTTGCTTGCACACAAGGAAAGTTGATCATTGTACAAGTTTTGTAGTTTTTGTTTTATTTTTAAAGAAGCTGTCTGTTACAATCAAGAAGACGTCCTAACTGTGCAAAATCTTCATCTTCTCTCTGTCTTTCATGTTTTGTGCTTCTGCTAATATTTTTTTCCATTTTCAACCAAAAACCATTAGTTTATATTATGGTCTCTCTCATCAGATAATAAATTAGCTTCTTCCACCTACCTCTCCATCTTGCTCATTACGGTAATCATAATAACGATCGCTGTTAACAGTTTTATTACTTTACTCCTATTTGTCTGAAAAGACAGCAGGGAATCATCATCATAGTTTTTCTTAAGTGGGGTTTTTTGCTGCAAACATTTTAGAATAATTGTGATTGTGAAACATGTAGAGCAAAAATACAGCGAAATATTGACCAATTTAAAATCACATGATTATATTTCATTGGATTTAATTGCACTAAAATAATGATTTGTTTCAGTGGTTAACTGCAATCAAATCTAAATTAGAACGTGACATGAATTGAGAAAATTTAAAATATGAAAACATTTCCTGATTTATTTTGTCAACCTTCTGAAAATACTTTGTAATAGTATAGTAGAAGATTTTGTATAGTTAGTAAACGACTTAAGGAGTTAATTGCTTAAACTATCATTTCGACTTACAAATTTTCTTGATTTAATATTGAAAAGATATGGTCTGAAAGTTTAATAAAACTTTTAAAAGGTTGTCAAATTGTCAATAAAGTGCGTCACAAGTTTTGCTTTATCAACATCGGCATCTTTATTGTTACCATAGAGCTGTTATGCTACTTTGATATTAATATTGGTACCTAACTTTCATACTATCTGTCTTTTTGTGTGAATATATAGGGAATAATTTCAACAACCAACTTTCTCACATTTCGTACACCTTTACCTGCCATACACAAAATGTTGCCACCCAACTTTTACTCAATTTTTAAGATGTTAATGTTTTTTAAAAGAACAATACACACAGTGAGAGTAACATATTTATCGCCTCTAATGGAGCCAATAAGGGATTCGTGAAATAAATGGATCACATAATATTTGAATTCATTTCAAATGAGAATTGTTAAACAGTTCATGCGTAGCTGTCATCATTAACCCTTCAATTCTTTTTTAAATGTAAAATATGCATTTTAAAAAAAACATTATGTTTTTGGTGTGTGTTATGTAATTATCATATTTAAAAAAACTGTCGCGTATGTGAGAAATTACTGAGAATAATTTTCTACTGAACTCGTTTTTGAAGCCCGGAGGAAATGTATTTGTACTACAACAAGGAAATCCATTTTAGCAAGTTCTTTAAAGTAGCCATCAATCATGTAATTCCACACGTTAATGAGACCTTTTCAACGACTTCCCTTTTACTCAAGTATGTTTTAATTCGTTTTGAAATTC
Source organism: Lepidocyrtus fimetarius (assembly GCA_036507315.1). NCBI lineage: Eukaryota > Metazoa > Arthropoda > Collembola > Entomobryomorpha > Entomobryidae > Lepidocyrtus > Lepidocyrtus fimetarius. The sequence goes on from JAANSO010000248.1 coordinate 34,698, forward strand.
CATTATCATAATAAGAATAATCAATCATACTACATAATAATCAAAGGAAAAAGAAATGTCTAAAATATTAAGGAAGAATAATATGCATTCCTAAAGTACATTGTTGATGTTCAACCGTTTAGGAAGCTTTCCAAATCTAATGGACAATTTTAGCAAAATTCGCTTTTATTGTTGTGACACGCCATCTGCGAAAAAATAAACTAAAAGGAGAATCCACATTCCTAAAACCATTATTTTTCCTTTTTAAAACTATGTCATTGGCTTACATGAACTCAACGCTTGCCAAATTTAACGTTTTTCACGATTCAAAGTTAGACTAGACGATTTGATGCTTTCTTAAACAAGAAAGAGAATAAATTTTAGCCCGGCCTTTTCCCTTTTCTGTAAAACCGATCTGTAACATTCGTGTCAAAGCTTCACAATATCCCAATACAGCTCAATGGTTGGTGTATTATCACATTTGAAATTTCGATTTTATGCTAATGCCGGCATATTTTTGTATTTATTCACCATTAAATTTGATTAATGATAGTAGCAAAAAAGGATTTTAAAAATAGAATTCATTCAGACATGGAGATACCGTCGGCGTGCCACATTACACGCCTTTTATAGCAAGAATGGATCCAATTGAAATCATGACCGTTTAAACTAAACCAAAAATCGAGTACTCATTCTTCCATAAAACACAAAATAGTATATTTTTATTAGTCGAGTTATTCAAATAATGTTCTAGTATATGAGCTGCGACTTGTGTCGGAAAAAGATGACGATATAATTTACTGTCACTTATTCTTCCTTTGTTACTATTTTTTGAAATTTTTGCACTGCAAAAACTTGTTCTACTTTTCAATTTCACTTTATTATTATTATTACCAATCTAGAGATTTCTGTTGCAATACCTTTGTGTTTATTCAGTTTCCTTTATCAACAATGTTTAAGAAGTAATTTGTCACTCCTGTGATCATTGTCGCTGTTTAACAATCACTAAAATTCTCATAAACTCGATAAAGTTACTGTGAGTGTAGCAGTAGTTTTAAAAAACAGGATACACAACAGAAAATCTTAAAGGGAGCAGTCCAAAAGCTCAATTGCTATACTTTGCACTGTCATCTTAATAACCAAAGTTGTCATCATCTTGTTTCATTTATTGCTTTTTACAACCACGTTTGATTCGTCAATCGTAAAGTTAGCCAAGTTATGCACATAGTCAATACTTTGTAAAGCTATGGTAAGGGAAGATTTCTGGTTCGATGTGGTTGATGATTTCAATTATTGCCTTGTTTTTTTCCTTTTGATACTACTGCGAAAACTAAAAACTGTTTTTCTCTACCTCCATGCAAAAATGATTTTTATCAGGGTAAAAACTACTCATTGAGAGAAGATTGTGTTGATAGGACAATATTGAACGGATTGTGTCTTTATAAAACAAGCCGCTTCAAAGTGACGAATGGGTTTGCTTGTAATAATGACAAAAATAGTGCTAATACAGCACGTTGAAAACTCAAGATTTAATTTATTTAATGACATAAAATGTTTTGATGGGACAAATACACACAAAACCAGTATCCCTAGTTTTAAATTTCGAAAGTAGAACGTACTTACTTGTTAGTAATTAATAAAGTAAATGATAAGCAATAAATGCTTCCAATATAAAAAGTGCCTCTGGTCATTGGCTTCCTTGCCTAAAGAATAGTTTATTTATATATTCAAGCTTGAACAAATAGAAAATGTAAAATGTGGCTTGCTTAAAAGAAATTTGCAAGTCAATTGTACTAAAAGTAGTAGATTTTTGTCACACGAAGGGGTGGGAAGAAGAAATGATACAAAGATTTGGCAACTTTTCCTCCTTACCCACTAAATCATCAAGGTAGCCATGCATGCTTTTTATAGTATCCGCCATCCGTCATCATCATTGTCATTTTAACGACAGGATAATCAGGAATAACGTTCCGAAAGAGAGCAAGAAAAAATGCGGCTTTTCATGAGAAAATGCAGAAGGCTCTCACATATTCGCATAATCATTAAAGTCCCTTAAACGGGTTATAATAATTTCTTTTAAAATCTTTATTTCGGCTTTTTATTGTATTTTATTAAATGAAAAACAAATTTGAAACAATTTTAACACGCGTGTGAGCTTTTCCTTGACAAAAATAAAATGACATACAAGTTAATATTTAATGTGATAATGTACAATTGTTTCGTCCAAAAAGGAAATGATGATTTCGTAGCAAAATATATTTTCTTGTTATGTTTTTAACGATTACACCTGCTTCATAAGACCTTGTATGCAAGTCGATTCTTACAAAATTTATTTTACGGATACGGGCAGCGAAGCTTATTTTGGATAATTATTCTTTTTTGTTGATTAGAGACCAATGTTTGTCAAAATTTTGATAACTCTACGTCTTAAATATACATTTTACAAAATTTGCCACTTCACCAAATTATTTAAAGATTATTCTCAAGTTTCATCGTAAATGGTTGACTCACATTAAAAAGCAAAAATCACCAAAAGTGTTATTCGGAATATGCCTTGATGCATAAAAACAGGGAGGGAGAATAATTTTTGTGTCACGTCAGGTGCATTCAAACTTGATTCCGTTATGCATACATTGCTATAAAAATACAAAAGGAAGAAAAAGGCTCTTCTTTCTTGTACTAGTTTTTGTAAAGAAACTTAGAGAACCGGAAAATCTTTTTGAAACTATTTAAAAAACAACACTCCTCTACCCTATTTTGTACCTCTTGTTTCTCTCTCCGATTGAATTGTTGTTTATCGTCATAGTTTGTCACAAAAAAGTAAAATTTTGTATGCCAACAATATCACGCATCATGCACGGCATGTATGTATCCAACTGTTATATTATGATTCACTTTACAACATTTTCTCAAAATCTGTCTTTTTGCATCCATTTAATATGCGTCTTGTCTATCAAAAAAAAAACGATAACACTAAGGCCGCTCCTGTGTTCGTTAAAATTACTTTTAAATGCAAAGCTCTACCTACACTACAAAACTATGGGATGGGAATTTTTACTAAATTCACAATTTGCAGAAAATATTACATAGAGAATGACAAACAAAATATTTGAGATTTAACGACATGAAAATAAATATAAATGGTGAAATATTCTAAGAAGTTTGCAGACAAACTGTGTGATTTAGCACCTACTTCTCAAAGATTCACAGTAGCAAGTCCTAAATTACCGACGAGTACAAATTAACTTAAATTGCAAAGATAGGCAAATAATGAAATTGTAACGCGGAGGTAGCATAAAATTTTAGCGTTAAATATTTACATATCTGTTATTTAAAACAAGCATAAGATAAAAATCGGTTTGTACAACTCTGTTATAAAATTTGGTCGCTTCACTTAATTTCTTCACGTATTTTTGTTATAATTGTGATTTGAATTAAAGAAACGTATAATGCATAAGCCCTGTACCAATTTGAAATCTTGTAAGTAGCTGGCTACCGCTGTTATGCAATGTGTGCAGGTGCATTTGCTACCTTTCCTGGTAAATAATGAATTATAGTTAATTTTCAACCAACCTTTCTCATGTTTGCGGGAATATGACAAGAAGTGAGAAAATATGAAAAATAAGCTACTTTATTTGCAGACTATTACAAACACTGTAAATTAGTGAGTGCATGAACTTGCAACAACATCATCCCATCATCACCGTAATCTTCCTTGGGGTTGCTCAACTTTAAAACTTGTTAAATTAAAAACACGCCTCACTGGCACATAACCACTGTGGTAGTGACAAAAACTATGAAATATGTGGTAATTTTTGCACCATTTCAATCAGCAGACATGCCTTCGTCTTGAACTACAATGAAGTAAATGCTCCGAACAAAGATAATAATGACAAAAAGGTAATTGAATGACGGTTCGATGGATTTTAATGAGAATGGAGGCGTTAATGTATAAATGGGAAAACGTTGTAATCACTTTTGGTCAGCGGAAGATGTGAACTGGAATAGTAAATAATTGGATATACAGTTTTATACATCTTTTAATTAGCAAGTAAGAAGATCTTATGTTTCTTGTGAACTTTCAAGTAGATAACAGGAGTAAGAGCATTACAAACTCTAAAGACTCTGCCAACAGACATATGTAGGCGTCTTAAAACATAAATTCTATTGAAGGATGCTTTAGTTTAAATTATGAACGAATTGCCGTTTCTAAGAAAATTGGTTTGCAAAAAAAGAAGTGCTTTCTTTTCAACAAGGTGTTGTTTCATTGTCATAGATAGCTCTAATACTTAAGACTAACACAACCAAACGCATTTAGTCACTTATCCTTAACCATATCGGATTAGGAATTTAGATAATTTAAAACAAAAGCTTAAATGTTGTTGATTTAAGTCCTTTCCAAAAATGTTAATACTGAAGCTATAAATTTTTACTGTCACTTTTTCTTTCATGAAATGCTTTTGATTTAATTCTATGTACAGTTTCGCAGTGGATTAGATAAAAACAGTCCTTATATGTATTAGGCTTACAAAAATTCACAAGTAGTCAATTACGAAATCCATAATATATCTAAAGAACAATGCTTTAACAGAATTTTGTATACCACAAGCTTTCAACAATTCATGGACATTCAAATGATCCATCAGCAAAAATGTTAAAAATAATGAGAGTAGTAAATGACCAGAAACATTTTAGTTTTAATGTTTTCTTAAATATATTTTTATTTCCCAGCAGCCCAAAGCATCAATCTTCCTGTTGTGAATCACTCATTTTCTAATTCATTTGTTTTTAACGACCAATCATGATGATCATGAAGATGAAGGTATTTTGCAAGTACATAGCTGCGTTAACTTGTAAAAAATAGGTAATCAGAGTATGAATGAAATGAAAAACGACAAAGTTGTATGAATGAAAAATCATCATTGTAAAATGTTACACAACAATAAACTATCTAAATTAGATAGGCGGACTTAGCCTAACATTGGCTATAACCGGTAATTTCAAGGCTGCCAATTTGCAACGTAATAATTACCTTATCGCAAACATAATGGGAGTAGATTAACTTTTAAAATATAATTTACCTAGATTACAACGCATATTAAATGTTTCCCTTTAGTAAGGGACGAGGGGTGAGAAATGTCTGTGAGGGATGTTGGTTTTATGTAGCGTATGAGAAGCCGCAGTAGTAGTGACCACTTGCACCGTAGACTTATAATTACAAGGACTTTAAATTAAATAGTTTACTAGTGACTTTTATGGTGTTATCGCTAAAATTATTGCCAAGTAGCTGCAGGAAAGTAAAGAAGATAATAGCAATGGACCCTGTGCATAATTAAAAGTTTATCAATTCATTGAGAGAAAAAGTCGAGGAAACACCTTCAGGAATCTTGTTTTCACATGACCTTCATTCATATTTTGATAAGAATGAATAAATTACAGGGAATGGGCCAGGGTTCCTGGTTTTGGATGATATAACTTTTCATTAAGCTAAACTTATGTCCTCGTTATTTTAAAACTACCTATATGCATTTACTAGATTGTTATTCGCTAGTTATGAAATCGGTATGATTGTCTGCCTGTCCGTTTCACTCAAAAACGCATCAACAATTTTAACTGTTGCAAAATTTAAAATCCCAATCTATGGCAGGTTAGTGCCTCCCCTAAGGCGTCTTTATCTGGAAAATTTGGAATTTCAAAAATACAATAAAATGATAATATACAAAGGTAAAGTTCTACTATTTTTATATTATGTATTTTATAAATTTTACAGTAAAAAGCTAACATGAGAGTATGAAAACTATCCTTATGTTATTTAATCTGGGAGGAGTATCACTTCCGTTACAAGCATTTATTTAAATTTTAAATTGCACTTTTTTAACGTTTTAATTTCACAATAAAAATTTAAGCTCATAAATAACTATTTTCCCATAACTAGTAATGCGGACATATATGACGAATTACGCAACATATTATTTATGCGTTTTCTTAAGTTAATGTTAAGTATTATGTTTATTAAATAATTTCACGCCACCAAAGAAACAGATAACACAGTGCCATTATTATTGCCATCATTATTTAGCTAAAGAAATACTTTAAAATCATAAATCGTTTGAAAATTGAACTAATAAATGCGTTTAAATAAGTTTTTTTTACTTCCTTGAGCGGTGCATTCCTTTCAGTAAATAAACAAAAGTACATTATAGTAAATTTTATTTGTATTATACACATCCTTAACATCTGCCTGCTTTTTATTATCCCCGATAATCACAATCGTCATTAAGTCGATTCAGCGTGACAGATTAGCTGTGCTCACTTAGGCTGCCGAGTCTTTTTTACTGTGCTGCGCTGTTTTTGATTACAGTTTTACATCTCCATTTACCATACTTAAAATAGAAGTGATGTTGTTAAATATTTTACGATTTCAGCACCAGTTGCTTGCGCACAAAGCATCCTTCCTCTTCCACCACCTCCCCCTCCTCTATGTCACCACCACCAATGACGGAAAGGAGACGTGCATAATTTGGCATTATGTTCGCTTTGATTATTCAGTAGTAGAGCGGTGACGAGTCATTCAGTAGGGGGCAAAAGCAAAGTACTTTTTTAATTCAAATCCGTTAGCTTACATAAACACAGGGGAGGAGGTAAACAATAAACTTGTAGAGATATGTAGATATTGTTATGTTAGTTACCATTATGATTACTTATCATTTATCACGAACATCATGTATTTTCCTTTCTTTTCTTTAATTTCTTCTCTTTGAGTGATGAGGCTTTTGTTGAGGATCAACAAGGCTGATGAAGAAGAGGGCGTTATACTACGTGTCTCAACTTGCAATACATAATTTACTAGATTCAGAAAGTCGAAAAAGTATATTCGGAATAAGTAGTTTACTGTATGAATCATTATTTTTTATGAATATTATTTTATGTTTACTATTTTGTTTAATCGATGTCATTTGAAACTGACTGTTTGGAGTGTTTACAAAAGTTTATAAGAGATGTAGAGCAATACTTTTTTTGCCAAAACGATGAATCCTGAATTCAAATAACTCGCAATTTTTGTAATAGTAAAAAATATTTTTAAACCTGGTGCTGTCACTCACTTTTTTCCGCTGTGCTATTAGTACCAGCTAATTGAAACTGTTCAGCAATTCTAAGTGCAATTGTGCAATAAAAATTGCTACAAGTGTTGTTAGAATGACAGATCATACTTGAAGAATTTTTTAAAGAAAAACTGTTTGCATGTTTGTAAACTTCTTTATCCCTCATTTAAATCCATTTTAAAATGAAACTTTATCAATCAAAACTCATTCTTAAAATAATTTCAAAGAAATGACATGTTTTCTCTTGTTTTCTGAGCACTTCCGTATAATTGACGTATAATTATTAATTTATTTTAAAAAGAGTAGTATTTCCGATAATGCAGTACCTTTTCCACCAACAAAATTTAAAATTTTTATCCGCCTGCCAGAAAAAAAAGAAAGTCAAAGCAGTTTACGTAAATCATAGTAATAATAAATGTTATACGAGATAGATATAAAGCTATCAACATGTTATCATGATGACGACGATAAGACAATTTCAAGTGTCATGCTATATTTTAAAAGGAAAAGGAAAACCATAGCACCATATAATTCAACAAGTAGTAGGGCTGCTGTTCCTGTAGTGGGTATATGACGTGTTGAAAAGAATGGGTTCAATAATCTGTTATAAAATTATTTAAGTCTCAAGTGAAAAAGATAACATATTTTTAACAAGGAAAAAAGGGCTGTAACTGTCATTTACAAGTTTTTTTAAAGAACGCCAGAAAACTGACAAAGTAAAGGAAAGATCATGACAGGGAACATTTGTAGTTTGTCTCCTCTCAAACATCTTTGTAGAATTTTAATCTATGTATAAAAATGTTGTAGGAGTTTTGATTTGAGTGAGTGAGTGATTGGATGTTGAGAATTAATGACAAGTAAATGTATTGGATGATGGAGGTCGAACAAATGAAATAAATGAGTGATGATGAGGATGACAGATGAAGCAAGCAAGTGTTTGTCTGTTTACAAGTGTTGTATTTATGCAAACACTTACAAGTGGCTAAAATTATAGTTTTGCAAGTGATAGGGATATGAAATTGGTGAAAATAGTAAGGTAAATGAAGACGCAAAAGTATTACAGAACGTAAGAAATGAAAAAAATTGAATGTGTACAAAGTTGTAAAAAATTAATAAACAAAGATGGTTATTATATCCATAAACTTCCATCTTATCTGTAGTTCAATTTATTTATGTTGCAAAATGAAAAAAAAGAAATTTAACTTTTTGACTTTTTTGACTGGCGTACTGACCAGCAACTTGCGAAGTTTTCGATCACTGCTGGTTTAATAGTCATATGCAAAGCAGATATGAAAGAAAGGTCGTGATTGAAGGGATATTAAATAGCGAAGAAAAACAAAAGTTGTCGTGTTCAATTTACTTTGATAATAAGAAAAGTAAGGTGCGAAATAGGAAGGCAATGAATTAGAGAAGACCCCCATTTCATCCTCTCGACATAATAATCATGAGCATGACCGGCAGCCACCACCACATAATGTGTATGAATCGCAATCAATCCGCTGATTTAAACCACTTCACTACTGCAATGCATCTTCGTGATTCTTATTCTGAGTTTGTAATTGAAAATTGGAATCAATTTCTTAAGATGATAAAATGAACTGATAAAAAAGAATGATGATGAGAGAAAGAGAATAGAAAGGTGATAGAATTTGAGGGAGACTAATTGAGAATTATTAATGCGCGAATGCCACCATGAGTCTTTTTTTGCCAAAGAAGGAGACCAACTCGATTTTAACAGTACCTTACCAATAGGAAAAGAGGAATGGGGAAATTGATGCGCACGCTTGTTCCGACAAACGTGTCTATCGTGCCGTCTGCCTTTTGACGGATTTTATTGCTTTTATTATTCCGAGATATTGTCTTTACGTCAACCAACAAATAAAATAAAGAGAATTCTTGTTTTTTTACTAAAATAAAGAAAAGCGGATATAGCACGAACACCAACTGCGAGTGAAACGGCAATACAAGAAGTGCTAATAAGAGTATTTATTACGGTGCTAATCATAGCTGTCATCACGTATTTCTCACACACAAGGGCTAATCATTCTTGCCTGATAGTCTTATCTCCACATTTTCCACTTTAAGATGCATTGCAATTGCAAGGATTAGAGAAATGTGCTGATACCGAGATCCAATAATTATAATACGTCAAAAAGAACCAGACAGAATCTACAAAAACAGTCTGCTCCCAATAAAAAGGACTCAAGAGAGATTGTGATAATGTTACTAACTGCGCGGCAACAGAACACGAGTTTCTTTGAAGATCTTTTCATAGTAAACCAATCAATGTTTCTCATCTTCAAATTGAAATTTGCATGATTTTGTAATACTCCTCTTGAGTGAAAACATAGGTTTCATCAATTTCTCCTATTTTACAATAATCAACTGCATGATTGTACCAATAATGCAATACAATGCATTAATTAAATTCAAGCATGTATTCATTTACTTTACTCAAAGGACTTTGTTTGAAATGTGTACCGTGGCTGTTGTTTGCTAGGATCGCTACTGGACTAATGCAAATCGTGTCATGTCGTGCAAAAACTCATAGTTTGCAAAAATGAAAAACTTATTTCAAACCTTTTCCCACAAATTCAAATAAAAAATCGTGCATTTGTTTAATTTTTAAGATAAATATACAGAAATAGTATATGCAAAAATAATAAAAACGCTTTAATATTACTTTTTGAAATTTTTGACAATTTTGCAATAATTATTCTTTGTTGCAAAATAAAGCGAAATGAAACTAATAAAAAATGCCCAAAGGGTAAATCTCATAATTGCAACAGTCAAGCAATGCAATCTAAGAATTTTTATTGCAATTGAAACAATGTCATCATATCCAAAATAATTGTTTCGTGGGAATATCATCATATTGGAGTTGATCTGATCACAATTCACAATTTTGCAACAAAGAATGCTTCTTATTTTTCGATAGAACAATATTACAACAAGTGACGAGGTTTATATGATGTAATATTGTCCGCAAATTTTTATTTTAGAAAGCAGTACATATTACTAGCTTCATTGAACATTGCATCATTATTTTCAAAAGTAGAAAAATCATTGACAAGAACATTTTGCAAATATTCTAATCCGATGAAGATGCGGTAATAGAGCAGTATATAAAGCAAGAGAAGAAGAGGCAAGGAGGTTGTATTAGTATCCCTATATGCTGGCAGAATTTTAAAGAGACAAATCTTTTCAAATATTAAAACGCATAAAAAAGAGTCAGATTAATAACGTAATGCATATACACGCGGCTTTTACTATTTCGCCAGCCAACAATGAGCAAAAAGTCCCATCAAATATCATGTAATATGGTAATTGATTATGCTCGGATCACTTCACTAGCCCCAACCACCAACGCTCTTCAAAACCTTCGTTTTCTTAGAGTAGTTTGTCATAGTCATGTCATGATGATAATTACGATAATTTGATGTGACGTATAACAAAAAAAATCAAGACAATCATTTTCTACCTCTTTTTCATTCTCTGCGATTGTTACGCAACTTCTTGTCCATTCCCTACAACACATTATTTTTAAAAGCACATAATTTCGTTTTCTTTGGAGTAGAAGTATCATTATCTTGTTATTATTAGCATTAGTCTGCATGAATGGACAAACTAAAGCAAACAATGTAGTTCAGGGATTCATAAATGTTATTATTAACAGTTAAGTGGACTTTTTGGTTAGGTACTTACATTCTTGTTTAGATTTTATCAATCTCCGCAACGTGCAAATAATAAAAATGGACTTGTGATATAATTAAGGATGTAAAGAGTATAGCAATAAGTTTAAATTGTATATTTTGCAATAAATACTCTGCAAATAATAAATCCGTTTTTCACTTTTCTTCTTCAAGTGACCTCGTCGTTTTTCTATCATTTGGTCAACTTGGTTTGAACTAGCCTTTCACTAGCAATTTTGTTTAAATCGTTAAATTTTGTTCAATCTTTTGCTTCATGCATAGAATAATCAGGGTTGTTTCGTTTGTGCTCAAGAAAATTTTGCTCTATCAGATTTAAATAAAACGTTTACCTTCCATGGTCAATATTTACATATATTCCACTAAAAGATTTCAACCTTACTCATTAAACTTTTGTTTCAGCGCTGCTACTAAATTGAGCAAAAATTAACATTTCCGGGGGAAAAAAGAACAGGAGTGTTTTGAATGCAAGATATTCTGTGACGTGAAATTAATTACGAGGACATCAAAATGTCTGAACAATGCTGCGGTTGTAAATTGTATTTTTTTAAAGTATGAAATTGTGAATATTAGACGAACTATAACAATGAAATGTAAACTACACATTAGTACAAAATAATGTACGCTTTTGCAATATATTTTCTCAAGAAAAACGTGGTAATTTTCGCAAAAAAGATGCGGACTGGTTTTCTTGTGAAAATAATTTTCGAGATTTAAAAAAAGAATGAGCAAACTGAACGTTGTCCTTTGAAAATAACAAAATGCACACCCTAACCACTTAAGCATGTATACCTAGTTATTCCTATTATTCAAACCATATTTGTTACATGCGTAGCAAAAAAGACGAAAAAAGAAAGGATTCCATTTTAAATTTTTTCCCTCTGATGGAGTAGTATTTTGCCAATTCTTTCTTCATTTCGTTTTTAAACCTTGTGGTAATGAAATTTTTTAAAATTAAACTTTATTGCCTGATAAAACAAGAGATATGTTATCATATTGGCTCTATTCGTGCTGGTTTTATTTAGCAATTTCAAACAAAAAACGAATACATCTTTACTTTATGAACAAGAATATTAAGAAACAACGTTTATTATCTCTCTCCTCATTTTTCATTACTTTTGCAAAGTTTTTATAACTAGATTCAAAACCTTGCTTAGAGGACAAGTGCAAATTGATACAAAAACGTTAATATAACTAAAATATTAATTAAAAGCGTTTCTTTACAGGGTCTAATGGTTATTCCATGAGCAAATCTAATATGCTAAAGTAGTCAATATATATTAAAAAGTATACACCTAGTCAAATAAAAAGCGTGTTAATTACGCAGTTTGCTAAGCTTTCTTATTAAAAGTATTTATCTTCCTCTCACCATCTCCCCAATTCTTTTGCTGGTAAAAAATAACATTTATTCTCACATATGAAAATCAGACAAAAAGACAAAGCTTCACAATTCATTTCAAGCATGACAAATTTTCTTGCTGATCTCATTCCGAGTGAATGGCAAATTGTGCTTGCCATTGTAAATGAATACGAAGGAGGAACAGCAGCATCCCAATTAAGAAAATGCATTAAAAGTAGGCAGTAACAAAACAACCACAAAACAACATTGTCTCATCACAGAAATACAAATTTTATTCTGAAAAGAAAGAGTTATTGCTTTTGTTAGAGTGTACATCAGGCTTATGTAAAACTGTTTCCTTGTCAATCAGTCCAAGGTCTCTACTATCGTCTTGCAAAACATTTATAATGAAATTTAGTCAGTTTAAAATTTCATTGGACATTTTAACAATTGCCGCTATGGTCACTACGCACACAAAAAGAGCCTCCATTCATAATTAAAGCCAAGTCACCTTCCATTTCTAAAGATTACATGATATTGTCTTAGGGCTTACACGTTACTGCAGTGGTCACACAACTAAATAGAAAAATCTAATCTCTAATAACAATAAACATGCTTCCATTATTTATGATTAAATGGATTGAACACACGTTGTCTTTCTAATTCGTTAGTTACAAATACACATAATTTTTGGGCTTATGAATTTAAAAAATGTATTTAACTACTACGCGACGCAAAAGCGCATCAATTTCGACAGACTTTGTTAATTTTAAAAATTCAGTTACAGAAGAAAAAGTGAGCAGCCTTGGCTTCTTTGTATGTACTCACATGGATTTAAAACAATACCTGAATGGTGATGTACTTTATTTCAAAATAAAAATCAGGTCTTATGGTGATCAAAGAGGCATACATGGCTAAAGATGAAATCTTTAAACGAGTATAGGCACACGACAAACATTAACCTTTTTTATTGCAAAAAGCCGACCACACCACACACTTTGCGAAAAACCATTGCGCATACATTTTTTCTCTTCTGTCTCTTTTCAATAATAATAATTGAAACCAACAACTTTTTAGGTATTTACTTTTTCAGAAATTTGAATATTATGATGTTAAATGAAAGAGGTCTGATGCCTGTATTTTCCAGAATTAGTATATATTGATTGTGTACTGGTATGGTATGCACATTTTGTCAATTTTTATTAACCTGTTATCTGAAACTATCGAACGTACACGCTTTTCCCGTCAAAATTTGGTTGGCCCTTACAGAATATTAAACTTTTGTCATCTTTACAGCGGTTATGTTTTATGGAACACAGTAAACTGGTATAACTCGCATACCGCTTCACTGACTACTTCGAGGCGAAATCTGACAAATGTATGAGTCACCGGCTTTTGTGTGTGACCAATCACCGTAAACCCATTTATTACAAAGTTTTCGATTTTTCAAAATTAAAGATTTGAGATTTGAGAACATGTCATATTGCTTCTGGCTGTGGTATTCTAATCAAAGTATGCTAAGCCTACTAAAATTATATTGCCAGTTTTGCTTGTTTTTCAACTACCACAATAATATTGCTGCAGATTGTTTTTTAAAACGAGAGGTTTCGCCTTTTTTGTGTCATGATTTTGAATCTAGATGAATTTTAAATATTAAAAAACAAATGGAACGAAGCGGCCACAGAAGCAAATCAAATTTCCTGGTTAATTTTACCATATAGTATTGAAAAAATATTGAGATAGTGTTGAAATATGAGTAAAATCTGAGAAAATGTTTTGCTGGTTTACCTGCGACATCATTGAATTTTAACGGACATGCGGGATTTAAACGAAATAAAAAGATATGCAAAATGTTCACTTCATTTGTATAGTTGTGTCAGGTACTCATATTTTTTACATTAAAAGAAGAGTGGTGCATGTGTTGCTGATTTTTCTTGAAGAATGAACATCATAATCATAATTGGCAATGAACAAGTCACACCAACATCTGCTATTGCTTTTTAATATTGAGATTTCTTTGAGGTGAAAGAAGGAGACTTTTTATTAGAATGACAAGAATGAGGTAGAGAACTGCCATGGTTGTTTGCTAAAGAAAGGCGATAAAAGAGGAGGCGGACGAATAGGTAGGCTGAAGAAAGAGCACACAGTGCAGTTTTATCAGTAAACATGATCTTTCACTCTTCATGACATGACTCGACAATAACAACAATTATCAATAGTTTTGAATTTCTTCTAAGGTATTCTTTAATCCTCAAAACTGTTGGTTGGAAATGGCTGACAATTATTTGCAAAGATGGTAAAAACTGATTGAAAGATATAGAACAGAAAATATAAGCTTGTAAGATTCAAATACACAATTTTTCAAAAATGCTGTCTAAAAATCGCAACATTCAATCTCTCTACGTCGCACTTGCTTCAAACAATTTAAAATACTTCAGAAATATAATTTTTGTCTTCTTTTTCTTTCGCTTAAGGAAATTTGAAAAATCTTATCGTTTTTGTAAACCAGTCTGCTTTGCGTTGTTATATTTACAATTATTATTTTCGTGGTGGGATGCAAGTGCTATATGATATGCTAGTTTTTAAAATTTTATTTCGACATGCGTAGCCGCAAGAAAATATGCCATTTATGTCATATGACGAGGACTTTTGCGTTAAACAACCTTTTCGTAAACATATTGAACTAATTTTTACGGTTTTAACAGCCATATTCAACCGTATAATGTTTGTAACGCTTAGTTAGGTTGGTTTCAATCTTTGACTACCACACACATATTACAAATTAATGGCGGAGAAAAACAAGAAAGGGATTGGAGAGAAATCAGTTTGAAAATTTAATGTGACATGCATAACGTTTTTCAAGTATTCTTGTTACATTTTTCCTGTGGTAATATCCGTCGTTCAGTTGATTGGTTATGTAGAACTTTATACGCTTAAGCGGTATGATCTCACCAACATAATAAAAACGAAATGGCGCGGTACACCTGTTACATATAAGATTCGAACTTTTGATTATTAGACCTAATTTTTCTCCCACGGCTATTACAATATATGTTAGATGTAGGTATTTTTTTACAAAAAAAACGTAATTTACAAGTGTCGCTTGTATTTCAAAATATAATATGTTCCCATTTTTGTTTTCAAGTTGTCTTACTAGAAACTGCAATTTTAGAAGCTTTAAATATCCCCTGTGGAATTAGAGAGGCACAATTATAAATAATTACAATACAGGGTATAAAGGCTATGTGCTATCTTTTTTACCTGTTTTGCTTAAATGCTTTTAAAAAAGTTTTATCGAAAGCAACGATTGACGGTTAAATTGGAAAGAAAAACATCATTGCCCCAAATGTAATAATGTGCCTAGTCTTAGAACTAACAAAATTTATGAAAGTAATTTACTTGTATTTAAACAAGGTTTGCTTTAAGGCCGCCAAACAAATGTTAATTAGTACACAATCATTATCAGTATTCGTTTGGTTTATTTTTACTGCGACAACATGTAATAAGCTGGAATCCACTAATGAATGATAAAAACAGGTATCTACACAATTTTCTTTGTCCCTTAATTTTAATACATTCACTTGTTTTTCTGATAATTTCTTACGAGTCGCACACAGTTTCCAGTTACTTCATTGGTGGGACAGATAACGTAGTAAATCGAACCGCCAACAAAACAAGGCAAATTTCATCTATAAGAAAAAGCAAACCAGATACAGCAAAATATTTTTAAAAAATACATCTCAATTTCGATTCTTCTTCGTCGTCATGATTGTTCTATCGGCTCAAATCATTTTAATGTCTTTTATACAAGATAGAAATTACGAAATAGGAATTAGCCGGTGAAACGATTTACTGGCTTTCAAGAAACCAATTTCTTTTCTATAAAAATTGAAAGTGAAATGTAATAATCGAAAATGTTACGTGCATAATGTAATAGAATATATCCCAACGTCTAAACTACTCGTTTTACAATAAATTCAGCATTCTTGAAATGCAAGAGAATCCACGACAACAACAGGTGGAACCTCCTCTTCTGCTGATAAAAAAGTTGCAAGGTTTCATTTGGAATATAATATTAGATTTTTTTCAATTCATTACCCTGACTTCTCTGGTTTTTTCCCCTGTTTTCCTAATTTATTTTCTATTTTATTTTGCGATGGGGTAGACGATGAAGGAAAAGGTGGATAAGAAAATCCTTTTTAGTTAATTCTGCCTTTCTTCTAACTCACACAGCTTTAATTTATTTTAGTATTTTCTTCAAAACTTTCTATCAATCAACTATTTTTCCTCTTTACCAGTTGCACCATGTGTACAAAAGTATATTCCATCATGATACAAAGATTACTCATGGCTTCGTCTGCGTAATCATCGCCATCACCACAAGCAATAAATACGTCTGAAATACTTTTCTTGACTTGATTTTCACACGGCTGATTAGAAATCACAAGAGAAAAAGAGAGCAATAATTTTTTAAACGTGAAAAAGAGGTGGCTGCTTATTCCGCAATAACCGCTGTCAATGAGGGAAACAGACGCTATTGCCACCACTGATTGGTTTACCTTTTGATGATGATGATAATTTTTCTACTGGTAAAGCTGCACCAGAACAACAATAAAGAATTAGTGACTGCATACACTTCATCTGCGGCGTAAAGGTGGTATTGGGATCCAATTTCTTCCCCTAATATCACATAATGAAGCAGAGTAAACTGCAGGTTACTACTTCAGATTTTTCTTCTCATCTCTTTAATAGCATTCGTTTTTTTCACTTGTCATGCACATTTTGACTGTTTTCACATTCCTCATTCTAGTTCTTCAACCATCCTGGTCATAAACTAGTTATAATACGGTTTGCCTTTTTATTTGCTACCGTAAATGAAGAAGACCAAAGGAAAATTTGTGGCTGCAGAAATTAGGCAAGGTTGCCTTTGTTAATTGACTGAATAAGCTTTTTTGCAATTATGGTTGTGTTGTGGCAAATGGTAGTAAATTCGCAAATAATATCTACTATGTATAGGAGATGTTTTGACGATACATATTAAGATTGTTTCATTTGCCGACCGACACACAATTTCATCGATAAACTAACCCAGTAAAAAACTATAATTTATAACCAAATATGTAAATATATCTGAATTGAAGAAGTGAGAAAGGCACAGGTGGGTAATGGTGGTGGAAGTGATTATTACTGGCTCTATAGCCATTGTGTTCATAAATTAAATGCAAACATAATTTTACTATCATATAAAAAACTTACCATCAGCTATTTTAAAAGTCAAGTGAATTTCTTAACTTAACTTTTTTTATGAGTTTCAGTAAATGCAACTTTTATTGCTACATTTTAGCATTTATCTGAGATCACATATCAAGATTTTTCTTGCCTTTATGTTGAATTTCTATTTTTTGTGCTTGTCATTTTTCTGTCATTATTATGATTGTTCAAAGAGCATATGTCTGATGAAAAAATTTGCTGCACTGCAACAAAACTACCTTTTTAAATTGTCAATAGAACCATTGCTTTTCACTAAAAATAGAAGACATGAGCATGTGCTTTTGCATGGAGTCATTTGTGCAATTCTCATGTCACACATTGCATTTAGTTGTGCAAGTGTAGGGTGTCATTAAAAAAAACGCCTTTTCAAGTTTTAAATAAAACATAATTGCTATTTTTCATTTTCTTTTTTCACCGAGCATTTTGAAACAAGGGCATTCACTCGATTCACTCCTGTTTTCTCCCTTTCCCTATTAAAACAGAAGAAATAAAGAGAAGAAAACTAGAACTACTACAAAAGAGTAGTGAAAACTATGAAGAAATAAAAGGCAGCAAGCCTGCTTAGATACTAGCTTGAAAATTTGCAACTTTTTGCAAGTCTTTATTACTTTAAGCTTTCGATCGATTAAAACTTTTACAGAGAGTTATGACATCATTTATGGCGAAAAATTCAATTTTTGCAAAAATTATTCGCAAATTTGCAAAAATATTTGCATATTCTTTGTCTGCAAGCTATTTCCTTTCGATTTATATGCAA
>JAANSO010000249.1:0-52701 GCA_036507315.1 Lepidocyrtus fimetarius
ATCTTCATTTTAATATGGAACAGTGAAAACTGACAAAATTTCTTTAAACTAACCTGGTTAATTCTTTTCTGAATGAATTTTCTTGAAAATGTACAAGAATATACAGGATAATATATTCTATCTAACAATGCATCAAACATATACAAATTCCTAAGGTACTCTTAAAGGGAACAAAAAATTCAATCTTCATTTTAATATGGAACAGGCCTTATTTTAATAGTGTTATGGTAGCGTCTTAAATAGTAGCGAAATATTAACATCATTTTATCCCATTTTGCTACATGGTGGTCCCAACAATAACTCACTTGTGTAAAAAAAAGATAATTTCTCTCTTCATTTGACCGATGATTTCACACAAAACAATACAAAGTTTTTGTTGCGTAATCAAGATGATGATATAATGGGCCTGATTATCGAAGAATACAGATTGGATTCTGCAGTCGTTACCATCATTATCAAAATAGCTTCTGGATACTCTTTATCAAAAATGTATCGATTGCAACGTTAATTATAATTTGCAGGTTAAAAAATGCTTATACAAATAAGCCAAAGTTATTGTCAGTCTTTAGGGAGTTATGGAAAAAATCTGTGGTTTAAAACAGAAAAAATCTACTTTTTAAAATGTAGATGCTCACCAGAATGAACAAGAAGACCAGAAAGAAACAGATATTTTTCTTTTCTAAATAAATTCTCCAATTCTTTTGTCAAAATGTGGGATGGTTCTACATGAACTTGGCCTAGGGGCGGATTTGAGCGATTGAGGAGGGTGGGGTTCTTGTAAAAATGATCACCATCGTCGTCTTTCTTGATTACAATTCCAGGGTCATTCCTGTACATGCTCCTTTGCTCTGTATCTAAAACATTTTCTCTTGCTTTCGACAATTTACAACGATATAAAGAGAGAAATATTATTATATTGAATATTGGGCAAAGGTATCATTTTTTTCAATCACCGCTATCATCACAAGGTCCTTAAAATGTCGAAGCTGATCTAATTGTTGATCTTGTTTGTTGGGATGTTATTCTCTATTCTTGAGCTTATACTTAACAGAGTTGATTAGTTGATTGGGGTTTGGTGGTCACCCTTAAAACGAACTTTTAAAAAGATTTTATTTAAGCAGCGTACTTGTATGATATCCTTGGGGAAGGCAATGAGGAAGTCTGTTTGCGACCTATTTAGTTTTTTAAACAAAATTTTATTAAGTGAATTTTTAAACGTTTGGCATGCTAGTCCTTCATTACTTTGCATCTGGACTCCTTTCATCTTTCTAGAAGTTCGTAGGTATATACATGGCAAATCCATCAAACAGGTTAAAATATTTTTTGAAAAATTAGTTTATGAATAAACATTAATTATTGAACTTGATCGGTTTTTAAAAATGGCCAGTGAGTACTATCAACGGTGTCAACAAACCCGATATTTGCCAATATTCCGTAAAGTTAATAAAAAGTGAATACATAAGTAGAACCTAAACTATTGTATAAAGTAATGCGTATTTTGTTTTGTCGATATGATCTTGTTAGCAATTGTTTAAGCATGTACTAGTAAAAGGCACTTTTAAAACGTTACTTTTTATTATTCGAATAATAAATGAGAAATAAACCTTTTAAAAGAACTATCCATGAGGATGAACTAGTTATGTAAAATATGAAAGAAACAGGAGCAATAACAGCCATTTCATTACCTTCTACAATTTCATTCTTGTTCCATGAATAAATACGAAAATAAATTAAATATTATTATAATTTTTGCACATAAATAAGGAGGAAGGTTTTCGCAACAGATTTATCTTTTACATGTTTGCCCTTTACTCTGTTCCTATTTCATTTTCATTTAAAACTCATGAAAGCCTTTGTCAAGAAAAATAGGGAGAGATGAGGTATGTACCAGGTCAACCAGCAAATGTAGCTGCTGAAGTTTTATTTCTTTGCAGATTCTTTTTTTGAAAATTAAATGAAGATGAAGACCTAGAAATGTTTCTTAAACCGGACTTCTTTTATTTTCTTCATCCTCGCAGTCACCGTCACTAACCACCGTCTTTAAATCTATTTATTTATCTGTTCACGTTTTTCTCAGTTCAATACGATTCCCATCTTTATATTTATTACGATGATAATAATGCCGTTGGCTTCACTTTAGCAATTTGCCTCTTTCTTACTCACACTTCAGCACCATCATTGCCTTTTTTCTGACAGAGCACAGAGCTGATCATGGTGAGACGTATTCAAACTTCTTTTAATACAGCTAGTTTTGAAAACAGCTTAGAACTGTTAGTTATGATTTTGCGTTGACAACATCCACTGGGAGTCGTCTTCATCAATGCCCCCTATCACTCACTCTCTTCTTTTGCACTTAATACAATTACAATTTAGTGCGTGATTGCTGTTACAGGACACTTCATCAGTTTTAAACGCCGTTTTATATTTAAAATTATTTGAATAATCTAGGAAGTTAAATCTTTATTGTTGTGTAAGCATCTAAATTAGTTTTACATTTGACTAAAAAGGGCATCGTTTAAAGGGAGTGTGAGTGTGCCAGAGTCGTTTAAATGAGAATTGATAGGAGTGGAACGCTTGCTAGTGCGCAGAAATATTAAAAACTGGCACATTCTTTGCTGTCAGGTATATGTTTATAGAGACGTATGAAGAGTGCAAAAACCTAGCCAATTCCGCAGTTTTAACAAGAAATGAATGGGCATCCGTTGATCCAGTTATTAACTAGTATTAAAATCAGAAGAGAATATGATGATGATGCATGGCTGGATTGACAATTACACGACGTTTAAACAGATTTACTTACACCAAATCTTGTTTATACTCCAGTGACTCCATCAACATAATTTTTGTTAACATTGCCCATGTTTTGTTAGATATTTTAAAAGCCTAGTACTGCAGCTACAGCAATTATTGACAAAAACCTCGTCATCAAAATCTAGTGGAAACAGAATCTAGAATATTTTATTAACCAAATTGAATAATGTTTTCTCTGTTCTGTCTCCACAAAGTTCATTCAATCTGGTGACCTGATATTACAAATTGTTCAGAAGTACATAAGCTAAAATGCATTTGCACCGAAATAAAGACTGGTTTAACCTGGACCAAAATAAATACATAAAACATACTACTTGGTATTAAATCCATTCACTTCTAAAGAAGTATTTTTAATATAAGAATGTATTTACATTGTTTATTAACAGTATGCAAAAGTTTGCGTTAATTTCATCAACACTATATCTTCAGCGTTAGAAGATTTGTAAAACTGTCTTACGGATCAATGATGATAACCCTTTTAAAAATATTTGCAAAAATCCTCTATGCATACTCAATTTCACTTCCTAACAACTTTCAGTACTAAAATCCTTGCCAAAAAATTGTATCTTGGGAAGAGAAATATTACATTTGATACAATCGGTTTGTGATCAGAGTCACATTTACGTGTTCCTCTTCCTGTTGATACTTTTTTCACGGATGTGTATCAAATTTACTATGTAGGTATGCAGTGTTGCTTTCAACCCTTTTGGAAACGTTTTACTCATGTCATTAAAGAAAAAATTGAACTTTAACATGAGCAGTGAAAACTTGCATTTTACAATCAGTTTGTAATAGCAAAGCGTTCCTTCTGCATCTTCGTCTCGTTTTTAAAAAACAACAATCTTAAGAAACATTTTTACCGTTGCATAAGAGGTTCTTATCCTCCATTTTATTGTGAAAGAAACTTCTCCAAAAATACATCAAAAGTTGAACAATATATTTAATGAAGATGGGTGTGCAAAGTGTGCGTGCGTACGTTTAATATTAATTTGATTGTTGATAGGTGAACAAGAAAGAAATGATAAAATTTAATTGACATATCATTTATATGCGGTATTCTTCTGTAATAATAATGAAGTAACGATAAAAATGATAAATACGATAAATACTTGTTACATAAAAAAGTTTTGTAGATGTTTTACTACTTCGTATGACATTTCTTTTATTTAATTCCCAATTATATTTTTGCACTGTGGAAAAGTAGAATTTTTAATACGACGTCATCTCATTTGTAAGTTTGGTACACAGGTATAATGGTTTCTAGCGAAAATCTGTTCTCCTTCTACTAGTCTTCTTCTATTCTTTCTTTTAAGCTTATCAAGGACTTCTTCTTGTTGATCAGTTCGACAGTGTGACTGACCATATTTTGCATAAATATGGGAGATTATGAGAACAACAACGCAACGTTTTTGAGACAGGTTTTCTCAAACTCAGTTGAAATGTGCGTGGGTTGATAACTCTTTCTCTTAAGTTGGTGATATTTACTAGACTTGTTTGTTCTTTTGTTAGGATTGCAATTGTTATTACGCTATCCTCACCACCTCTTCCCCATGTATTTTTCTCTTATCTATGTGTAGTGCGGCTCCTCTCCACGTTTTCCTCGTGTCCTTTACAGAAGAACTTTAAAAGTAATTAAGGAAACTTGGGTGTTCCTCTTTATATCTCACTCGTTAGTTGTTTGTAAATTTTTATAATGCCAACATGGATTAATCATAATAATACATTTAAATAGTTTTTCCTCCTCCTTATTGTTTATATAGATTTACGAGACAAGCCAACGTATTCTTTCTTTTCTAGTACAACAGTGTTCTTCTTCGCAACGTCACATTATAAACCATTTTTATCCATTTCTAATTTTGTCTTTCGCTCTTCTCCTCCTCCCTTTATTTTTCATTATTCTTGCTACCCTGACTGATCAATTTAGTTTATTTTATCAAGAATCAATTCGAAACGGCAATATCATTCTTCACTGATCATCGATGATCGTAAAAAAGCTCAGTGAATGCTCAAGTTAGAACGACTGGGCTTGTCTTACCGAGAAGCTAAAAAATTCTGCTTACTTTAGTTTTTTTACTTCTCTACCAAGTTGGATTGAATATTGAATCAGTTGTGAGTGAAGAAGAGCAACAATAAATAAGTGAATGAGTGACTGACTGATTGACGACTGAGTGGTCAATAATAGAAATTTTGTTGCATGGTCAGTTAGAAAATAAGAATGTAAAATTTACGACGATGCTATTAAGAAGCAAGCATTGAATTCATCAAAAGATAGCATCTCTTCTGTCTTAAGAATCTTTAGGAATGACTTTAGAGTTGCACTTTTTGTCACTCTTTCAGAGACGACGCAACACTCTCTGACAATTGACGCTCTTTAGAAGTAACTACTTGAAGAATGAATATTTCTACCTTATTTGTGTTAATTTCTTCTGATTCCAAAGATAGATTATAATTTAGTGAAGTGGATAATTTATTGAACACGGAACGCAAATTTGTGAAATTTATATTGACTCCAATCTTGGTTTTTGTTTTTTTTTCTAAGAAGTGGATCATGAGTGGGATAATGTTTAAAACAATGTTGAAAAGTGAAAGTGTTGACTCAGAACCTGAGTCTCTCAGGATGATGAGTGAACTGAAAAAACCGAAATTGTTTCGGCGAAGTGTTACCGTCCCTGCAGAAATAACTTCTGTTAGAAATTCACCCGATATTCTGGATATGGATATGTATGATATGGTAAAACCTCCAACTTATTACATTCATTATTTTATTAACCGTTAACAAAATGTCGTCATTCATTTATGCTCAACGCTTGAGAGATTTTAAATTAGAAACGATTTTCCATTAAATTTTATGCTAACTATATAAAGGATATTTTTAATAAAAAAACGTTAGGAAAGAAAAGGTCACTTGTACGCCCACACAAATATCACTTTCGGTTTGCATTAAGAAACCCTTTTGTACAAAGGTAGCACCATTTTCTGGTGACTAATGCCGTGTCACTTTTGGCAATTCCAAGAAAATCTTATAATAATTGCTCTATAAAGTGAAGTTTTGAACGTGGCAAAACAACAACACTCATCGTCATCTTTGATCGTCCTTATGCTACAATTCGTCAACATATATAGCTCCCCTAATGAGGAAGTCACAGCAGGTGGCCAGTTCAGCAAATTGCTTCAACTTTGCAGATGGATAAATTTTTAAAGGTGCTAGACTCGATTTTTTCCTTATTTGCACACAAGTATTATTACGAACAAGATAAACTGATGCAAGGTATGATAGTAAAGCATTACTAGAGTGAGCCCCACAATCAAAAGAACAATGCTGGTTTACAGGATTGTAAAGGGTCAAAGATTTTATAGAAATCGAAAGCCAGCTTTTAGTATTTGTAGTCATCGCATGGGTTTATTACAACAAAAAGACTTCATGACTCCACAACACTTAAATTTTGACTTCTTGGAAAGAGAATTGTTAAAATCAAAGATGAAAATAAAATAGTCAGTTTTATTGCTAGTACATAATTAATTTTTAAAACAGGAATGTACATATGGATACCAACGTAAATGTCGTTAAGAATCTATCGAATAATAGACATGGACAATCGTAAAATATTTTACATAAATAATGATTATTCGCAAAATAAGCCCATCATGTCGTAAAAATGATTGCTTAAATTTATGATCCATCGTGAACATGTAATTAAAAAGTACATGCTTAACCTATATTCCATAAGAAGTAAAAGTGTGCTAATCTTTAGTAATGCTTTTTGGTGACAGATTTTTAAAACCCTTCACGTTCTAACATATTTAATGTAAATTTATAAAGGTATTCTCGACCGAGATTCATTTGCCAAAGAATTGTCGATAAAAACGAAAATGTTTGTAAAATACGCTGAAAACATTGACTAATTATGAAGGTGATATTAACGTTCGTACCAAAACTAGCAAGAATAAAACTTAAATCCGTTTTTGTCATGCGGAATAAAGCCAATTATTGCTCAAAGTGTCTTTTTGTTCAAATTTGGAGTTTCAAACTCGCTTTCATATTTCATCCCGGTCATTTCTTTTGTACGTTTCCTATTTGTCCATACAATCAGCCTAATTTTGCGGTGATGCAACTGCAGCAAGTTTTAAGTGTGGGTAGCATAATATTAAATTGAGTTTTTCCACAAATGCTAAAAAATCGTTAACTTGTAAGCCATGAAATGCTGACCAGAAATGGGGAAACAATAAAAGCAGAAATGACTCACGGCGCAATTTTAAAACTTTGACAGAAGAGCCGGTGCTCTATTTGTAGGAAGCTTTAGCAAACAAATCATTCATCCGGAAACCCACACAAGTAAAAAACTAACTTAGAGTCAAGTTTAACTATAGAAGTGATTTAATCCAGTTGAATAATGTTTTTAAATATATTACTGATTTAATATATGTATAGACATTTGGTCTAAAGGGTCAACATTTGATCCCTTTTAAATAAAGCTGTGGAGTGTGTACATACCTATTATGATGATCTAAGAAATTAAACGGAAATGACAATACACCCGCATTAATAACCACTTCAGCTTTCTAATTATGAACTCATATTTTGCATAAAATTGACAAAGATTGACTTTTAAAGGAAAATAAGCGTTTATTTCCGAGAATGACGTGAGTTTTCTTGCATGCATTATGTAAACCACTAGATTATGTCATTTTAAATCCCGTTTTTGCTAGCGTTATCATCACCCACCACAATATCCTTATCTGATAGATGAAACTATGATGACGACGGTGCATTCGGTTATCGCCCTGGTTCTATTTCACGAGATTCAGTGATTTTTATACTAAATTAAACAAGATAAAGCTGCAATTAATGCAATAATGACTAAAGGGAATACTAAAAATAAAACAAAATGGTAAAAATCATAGCTTAAATTAGGATTTGTGTCAGTGTAAGACTTACTGGCGTACTAACACGCCTTTATTTGATGAAATGACGTTTAAAAAAGATTTTTCTCTCAAAATCCGATTTTAGACAAAAAAAAACAGTTGATTTTCCTTGTAGTTGGATGATATGATTCTTTTAATGGTGATGATGACGTTGCAAACTTCTATGATTGCAGTTTTATTTCTTGTTTTTCCTATCTTAAATCTATTTTGGCAGACAGGACTAGGTTGACGGATCTGATAACAATTAAGAGAAGAAATATTTCCTCAAAATAAACATATTACATGCAAATACAACTGTTATTACTGGTCCAGTTCCAAGAAATGCAAAAAAACATGTTCAAAATACTACGAGCAGACACCTTTCTTTTAGGAAAATCAAGAGAAGAATAAAAGACCACATTTTCCTTCCTCCGTCCGTTCCGTCATCGACTTTGAAGTGTGTAAAAAACCTTTGTCGTTTGATTTTATGACGAAATTTATTTTCGTTTGAAGAAGAAATGCTTTTAAAAGTAAGAAAGAATAAAAACCAAATTGAAAGAGAAGGTGGAAGGGGGTGGGTTCCACAGGAAAATCTTTACAAGTCTTTCCATCATCATGCCTGCCAACAAACACATTTTCAAAGATTTAAAATGAAATGTGTACATCTGTCACTACCTTCGCCACTGGGAAATGAACGTGGTCAATATTATTGTGCAGGAATAATGGCATGTTGAAAGTTTTTCATAAACATCTATCAATTTTGCAAATGCATGTTTTTAAAATATTTTAAAGTATTTTGCTAAGTTTTGCCGTTTTATAGAATAAAAACATTTGCGGAAGTATTTTTGAAACGACAGAGCTTTTTAAACTGCAAAAATATAAGCAATCAGGAACGTGGTGGTAGTTTAAACGTATAAGATAGTCAGCATCGAGATAGAACGGAAGTTCCGAAAATTTACGAAAGAATTTATATTTTAGCATAAAGATAAGGTTGTATTTTCAAACACGTAAACCACTACACCACACATGGATTTATAGTTGTACACATTTCCATTTAATCCTTAGCAATGGTTTTTCACTTTTTTCTCTCGAACTCTTGTTTTCAAGTTGGAGTAATAAAGTTGAGCAAGTTTCGTTTAAAATCTTGGAAATCTACGCATACTATGGTAGAGCGTGCAGTTTGGATTTCTCGGTTGTACTTTTATAAGTTTTGGCAAAACACGTTATATATCCATTGCCAAATTCAGAAAGATATGATTGTCAGAGAATTTAAAATAAGGAAAAAAGCTGCTGCTTTGAAAAACAAGATGATAATAATGATGGTTGGAAATACGTTCCCTGCTGTTGCTGGCGCTACTTATTTTTGTTGCAGTTTCTCTCAAATGTAGTTTTAGTTTTCTTCTTGTTCGAAAAACTTTTGTCCTTTCGCTCTTTCTATGTACATGAGATTAGTTCTATAATTCTATATTCGCTTACTGGCATATCTTTATTCTCCAATTATAGTTTTTACTTCTGATACCCTTTAATTTTATCTTTTTTATAGTTTTACAAGAAAAATGTTGAAACTTTTAATGTTTTCAGTTTGAATAGATTTAAGTAAAAGGAAAGGTTTTGGTGATAAAATACAAAAATTTAAAAAGAATTGGTTAGACACTGAAGCAATAATAAAATTGTGTTTTGCTTATGTGAGATTTTGTGAACAGTGAATAGTGAATGTCATCATCGTTTCTTTACAAATCTTTGTGAAATTATTTATTGTTGTGGCTTTGTTGACATTCCTTGCGCGCAACTGTAATGGAAGTGTATTCCAAGCTATTTTATGGTGAAAAATGTTTGTGTAAGTGAAAGTAATAGGTTTTCGACATTTTTTATTTAGGCTTTAATTCTAAATATGTATTTAATTTTAGACTACTGTCCAACACAAAAATGAGTTAAATTTATCTTAAAACTTAAGCAAATTGTCCATCACATCATCATTGTTCATCGTTGTATTTGTCAAATCGTTTTTAACGGCTGATTGATTTCCATTTTTATAAAATGTGTATTTTTATCCCCTTTTCGGTATATCTTTATCAAATCTCAAACAAGAGAAATTGTGAATTATCAGCATTAATTGCACATGTCGAAGTTTAAGAGCAGAATGTTTCCTTCTCATTTTAAAACCAATTAACATTTAAAATAATATTACTACACGGTCATAAGATAAGACACTTAAAAACTGCAGATTCTTCATGAAATTTCCACTTATTATTCTTCTCAACATCATTTTAGGCAAAAGGTGCCTCATTCTTTGCAACTTTACATGCTTTTCGGAGTGATTTTCGCTACCTCTTTATCCTTACTTCCTTTATTGATGCAGACGTGGTTAAACATTATCATAAGTTCGCATCAACATAGAATGATTATTATGATGATGATCATCAAAAATCTTTCATCATCATAACTATACCACCACCCTAAAACTGTCTGCATTTGCCTATCCCGGCACTATAATACTTATCTCTCACTCAACTTCACTAGCTGAGCCGTGAACATTCCAGAATAAAAACCGTCTGTAGAGAAAAAACGTGTGTGGGTGAAGAGGTCGAAGTGAAGTCTACAACAACAAAAACAACCGAAATCATGATACTGACTTAACTCCTTTTTAACTGCTAAAAACGATGATAACAATGGTGATTCTTTAGGTTTTTGTAAAGGTAGACAAAACTGAAACGGAGTTTTGCGATGACGCTTTTAATGACATAAAATCAAAGGAAATTAAGATAGGCAATGTTTTTAAAACTATTTTTAATTATCCGTATTAAACAATATCATTTGACAAAAGCTAATTTTAAGGCTGCCCCTTTTGAAAACGGATTTAAAATTATATTATTTTGCAAAAAAACTTTTATGTGTGGGCATTCTAAACTCCCTGAGAATGTTTAAAAAGAATCATGTTTTGAGCCCACCTTTCTTTCGTGATTTTTACTTAGGATTGGAACTCTCACTCAACATTTTAAAATGCGCGTTAGTAAGCATAAAATGAAAAATACGTGTGAAATGATGTTGTGTATATGATTTCAACCCTGAAAAAGTGACTTTCTTTTTATTATAAGAAGCAAATCTTGAAATTAAGCTTGTTCGCATTAGAAACGGCATAAAAATGTTCAATTTCTTGGAAAGACCGTTGCGTTTTTGTTAAATATGACAATAATATAGACTTTGTTATTGTTCATATGAGCAGTTATTCATATGTATGCATACGAGTAAGTTAAGCAGATTAGGGTGATGATTGCAGCTTTTTCCATCCTTCTAGATTTGGTTCGACATTAAAATCTCCATTTAAAAACGTTTGCAAAGTGTTTTACAGGTGAGGAGCAGGAAAAATGAAAAGATGTTCAACTTGGCTATATTCACTCGCTCAGTCGTTCCTCTATTTTTCTTGTCATCCAAATTTGGCATTGAAATTTTAGACGATGCAAAATGCACACAGTTTCAGTTTTTCTTCAGGGAGGAACGGAGGAGCACATCTTTTCTCGTTTCTAATCCTCATCCTCTTCTACCTTAGCATGCTGTCGTTCATTGTTATGGCGTTTGCAATGAGAACTTAATTAGGCAAGTTGAAAAAAGTCTATCATTAATAACTCTTGTCTCGCGTGTTGTCGATTACGCTGCATTTATTGCATCCACTTTATCATCGTTTCTCTTAAAGACATTTTTGGAGTTGTACAACGTTTATTACGTACAAATCCAATTGATCTCTTCAAATGAGCAGAAAAATGCAATTTTATACTTGATGTACGTTTAAAGATTAAAGTGCTTGTAAGGTGATGTAATTATCTATTGGTGTGAGAATTACTTACAGTGAGAAATGCTTTTGCTAGTGTCAGGTTGGTTATGGTTGATCTAAAGTATTATTTTCAAAACTATTTTCTTTTTTAAAACATTTTGTTACAAAATAGGAAAAGAAGGGGGTTGAGTGAATGTTTAAATTGTTATTCGTGTTAAAGTATAATACCTTAACCTTAACCATGGATTTGAACAATTGTCTCCAAAACTCTGTTTAATTGGTAAGGCTGTCACAAAATAAGGACATTTACATGCACAATTGTACTTGATAAATTTAAAGCAATTATAGAAACCATAGGAAAAAAAGTTGACAAACGTTTTTCTTCAAATTCCACGGCCTGTTCTTGAGGTCTGACATTGAAAAGATTTTTTAGCGTGCTGATTTACTGATCGCAGCTATTGAGCTGCCGTCATAGTGTCGCTGTGCAGAACTGATAAGCAATTTGTCATGTATATAATTCATTCATAGGCTTTTCGAACTTTAAAAAAATGTCAGCATTTTTCCAAACATTCCAAGTCAAAAATGCTAGATGGAATTGGCAAATGTTCTAAGCGCAATATCAATGAATGAGTAATAAATAATTGCTTCCTTGCTCCTCTTTATTTAGTAGTATTTAAGATCACTGTCAATCATTTAGAATGATGGCTCTGGCGACTACGACTGCAACATAACCTCAATGCATTTCATTGGAAATCCTTACAACATTTTTGAGAAAAAGTATGATGATTGAAATAGATATGAGGATGTTTCTGATGGCATTCTGTCAATGACGATGAGTCATTATTAATTAGTGAGCACATGCAATAATGAAAGGGTGTATGATCTGCCCATATTAGGAAATAAAATGGCATTGGATCAACAAAATTTTAGCCGGTTGATTTAATGCTCTGAAAATTTCAACCTAAGGTGAAACAGGTTGAACTATTTTCATATTTCGATTTCTAATTATTACTGTTTGTATACATTGAGAGAACTGACAGAAAAATACAATTTATTAAAGTGTAAAAATAAAAGTTGCCGTCAACATTTTCACGGGTGGTATTTGGCATAGCGGCGACAGTGATAATGAATGGATGGGATGAGATCATCAATAAATAGTATTTTACGTGCAGGGTGACAGACAGACAAAGAAGTTTTTGCACTTGTCAGTCACTTGCTGCAGCTAAAATACTCCAGCGATACCACAATTTTCATTTTTCTTTCAGGAGCAATAAATAATCTCAGTAATTGACAGTTCGGCAGAAATTTGCAAAAGTTAGTAAATATTGCTAGCTAATTATTAGTGTAATGTTGGGGGCTGAGCGCAGAGGCTTAATGGATTTGTTTTGTATTGCATTACGTAATATATTAAATCCTGTTGAACATCTTCAATTGCTCCAGAGCGGAGACCTTTAGCTCATTGTAGCAAAAAATATGAATGGATGAACTAATGTACTATGCGTCATCAAATCAGAGCAAAATGCACATTGCTATAAAAGTAGAGTCATAATAAACGATGATGTAATTAATTTTTTTGGTGGAGTTGGAAAACAATGACAGTGCAATGATTTCTGTTTATGGGAATACGCGACGACATTATTCTGGGTAAATATGTATACCTACTTGCATTTTGAACTTGATTTTTGTCATTAAGTAATTCCCCAATATTTTTATATCCACTTCAACAACAATATTAGTTCATTGCTAGAAATAGGTATTTGTTTTGAGGTGAAATTTTTAGAATGTCAAATGGAACTTATTAGCTACTGTTTCTTGCTACTGTGTCATGTACACACTACTACACTTTTCTATATTTTTGATGTGGTCTTGCAGTGTCAATCTTACATGTCAAATGTCAACAGTAAACAATGCATAACGATGATGGGTTTAATGTTCCTCCCTATGATTCCAATTTTCCACTGATCAAATCAAGATAATTCTATAATGATGATGATGATGGGATGGTGCCTGAGTCTGTCAACTCAACCTGAATTTTAATCTCTTTGTCGAAGGTTTGAGTTTAAAAAAACCGATTTGTAAATATTTCTTGTTTTTGGGAAAAGCGTTTAGGAGCGCAGCAAAGGAGAAAAATAAGTGTGGGATGTGAAACTCACATCAGCATATTATTTTAAAATGGTTTATGTGATGACATGTTGCTTTTGTACATGAACGTTGACTTTATATGGTCAAGTTGGCAATAAGGGTGAATACCAGGGTTTCATAATACCAAAAACACCACTATATTATTACTATTATTATGGAAATTCAAAAGCGCGGAGGGAGGAGAATCAGATAACAGAAAGTAACCGATAATATATACTATCATCATTTTGATGTGGCGGGCTTAATCAGAAAATTGGGAAAAGTCCAATCAAAAACTTTTATAAGAATACCATTTGAGTTGATCGGATCCAAGGTCAATTCATACCAACCAGCAAAGGAGATTATTATACGAATTAATTGCCACATAATTTACCTCAATTACTAATCCAAATCTATTGAAGTGTGGATAAAGCTAAAGAGTAAACGTGAGATTACGTAAATTTTCATGGTAGTCGCCCGGATTAAAAACTTGTTGATGATACTCCTTAAACTGCATACATTTGAATTAAACACATATTTTTAAAATTATGTCACCCACAATCCATTAATTTGACTTCCATAAACTTAGGTTCCATTATATAATGAGCGAGTGTCCATTTTTTGCAAATTACCATGTGCATCACAGTATCTCTGTCAAATACAATTTGTTAACGAGTAAAGTTATGTGCTACCGATTAAACGAAAGTTACACAGAAGTGTAACATCATTCACAATCAAACACTCGGCGATATTCAAAGCATTTTTTATTAATCCTATAGCAAACAATAGTGGATGATAGTGGTGCACATTACTTTCCCATTACGGGTACATATTCAATGAATTGTTAATTACATATGAACGTCGTCGTCACCACCAATCATTCTTGCTCCGGTTACAGTAGTGAGGAGGAGGGTATGTATTGATGACGATGACGTGTGATTATTCTGATAAAACATTTTGAGCCATGCACTCTGGTCAAATTCATTTTGTCGACATTATCAGAACAATTATTTGTAAAATTTGATTAAGATACTGTTTAAAGTATTGAAAACTGCGCGTTGAGAAGAAACGCATGATTTCGTTCTTCACTCACATTACCACTTTTTTATGCTGATAAGTTAAATGAGTTATCATCTTGTCCCGTTGTTGTTTATGTTCCGACTATGGAGTATATTTCGTGTATTTATTGTTCCAAGAGATGAAATGAAAAGGAGCGTGGCATTTGGAAAAATCCATTTAAATCCACTTACATGCATTCATATGCAATACTCTCTTCATCATCATGTTTTTAAATTCAGGGTTGAATGTTTCATTATAATATACAATATATCTTCAAATTTGAACGATGGTTATGGGGTTAGTGAAGCTGATATATATGTGAGGCAATTGATATAAATATGAGAATCAAACTATAAAAAGTAGTTATCCTGTAGTAGCATCCAATTAGTCAGTATTATTCAGTTGCAGCTACAGCTACTCAATTTCAAGTTGGCTGGAATATGGGGAAAATTGTTGGAAAAGTTGCAAATATATTTTTAAAGGATGAGATGGTGTTTACGATTTTATTTACTGACTGATTTACGATTAACGAGGAAGTATTTACTTGTATTTACGATTTTAGACTATGAAATTGTTTAGTTTGGTTTGCGTGGGAAAAGGTTTGAATTGAGTGACAAGGTAATATCGATTCCTTCAGAAATAATAAAACTTTCTCTTTAAAAGAGGGACAAGACGTTTGGAGTAAAG
Source organism: Lepidocyrtus fimetarius (assembly GCA_036507315.1). Lineage (NCBI taxonomy): Eukaryota > Metazoa > Arthropoda > Collembola > Entomobryomorpha > Entomobryidae > Lepidocyrtus > Lepidocyrtus fimetarius. Next base: position 15,350 of record JAANSO010000249.1, read on the forward strand.
ATGGACTCGAAATATTCAATCTTTACTAGAAATAGTAGCTCGATCAACGACTCACAAGAAAGGCTGAGAAAGATGGGAGGGAGAAAATTTAAATCTCTTTTGAATGTCCACCTTGAAAAGGTTAGTTTTTATATTCACCTTGGCAGAAATGTTGCATGCGGAATCCCTTGATACTGATTTATGTGTTACCTACAAACAAGGTATGATGACGGATAGAAAAATAAAATACCTTTCCCATAAAATGGTTCCTACATTGCGTAATCAAATAATTATTCAAATTGACTCTTACTAACTAATATGTATTAAGATAATTAAGTTCATTGCAAATAATAAAAAAGAAGCGTGCAAACTTTCCATGTCTATATGTGGAAACTTTCATGTTTGTTTTCAGATGGGAGACTCTGATGACCTGTCCACCCAAGGAGTAAATGATCAAAACATGGGTATTTTAAATGGGGTACAATCCACTGGAAACGTTCAGGTAAGAAGGATATATTCCAAGATGTTTCAATATATTATGCAAAATCCTTTAGAGTCAATGTGCTAATTAGCCTGGTTATATCTTTTGATTCTCTATAAATACTAAAAGCAGAGCAAAGCTGCTAAGTTTTCAAGGATAAACACATCCTCAACCCAGTCACAGCATCAAACGGTAAACTCCAGTTCACGAGTGGTCACTTCTGCGCACACCTCTTCCCATCATCAAAGTAACCAAACGCAAACCCAACATGTAAAACAGTCGTCCACTCTCAAATCTAACTTAACAGAGATGCAAACAAGCATGACACAGGCGATGAAGGCGATTAGCCAGCAAACTACGTCTTCGACTTCCTCCACTTCTTCTTCCACATCTTCCTCGTCAGCGTCAACAACCTCCGCAGTGTCTGTAGTAGGGAGTGGGGGCAAGGGCCCAAATTCTGGCCTTCCCAAACTCTTTGATCCAAAAACTGTACGGTCGATAAGTGAGCAGAATGGGGACGACTCTCCACTGGATACGGGCACAGTGATTGTACAAGAGCTACCACCATTCCCAAATTCGGAAATGCAAATGACGCCGGTGCTAAACGTTGGAGGTATGCCTAATCCACCGTTGGAAAGTCCAAACCTAGTCATGAACAACCATGCGAATACTTTGGATAGTCCACTGGGAAGCAAAGAACTTGGTCCGCAGAGCTTCCGATTCGAACAGAAAAAAGTTCAATCCCACTCCTCCACAAAGTTCACAAGAGGCAATTTCAGCACAGAACAAAACTCTGCGAATGCCGCTGAAATGAAACGAGTCCAAACTGGAGATGTCAGTTACGAGGAAAAATCCGCTGCACAGGCACTAAGGCATAAAGTTGAGATGGATGGGATCACTGCTGAGAAAACCGCCGCACTCAAGGAGCAACAGCGGTAATTATCTTCAATTTACAATCAACTTAACTTACAACATTCATTTAAATTCATTTTTAAAATTTTTATCCAGATCGTTGACTCAAGGAGGTGTCACTGAAGAAGAGTCCCATAAAGCTGCGGCTGCTTCTATGAAACTTTCAACAGATACTTTCACTGCGGAGAAAGCTGCAATGGCAGTAGAACAAAAAAAGCAAACCAGACTTGCCCAAGGGACGGTTATTAACTCGGAGAAAAGAACAGCCGCAGCAAGTCAATCAAAACTCACATTTAAGAATCCACTTGGTCTTCCTAGCACCACAACGAACGGTATTTAAATTCAGCTTTACTTTACTCAAATATTCATCAAATGCAGGTTTTACGATTTCTTATGTAATATTTTCTGTAGTTTTAATATTTGAAGATTTGGATTCCCTGGGGTGGGAGTCAAAGCCACAAGACGTTGACAATGTGATCGATAAATATTCAAACCAAATCTCATCAATATTTGAAACCATTCGGGACACTGAAGAGGAGACGACCAATTCAATAACTCACCTGAATTATGCTTCCGGTGTTATGAAAGCGGCTTGGAACATTCCAGGCCATGGACATCAAGTAAGTTTAACTCTTGGATGCAATGTTAATCTGTGCAATGCATTTTTACCAATTAGTTTAAACTTTAGGTCGGAGGTCATTTATGTGAAGAACTGAGAAAATTGGGAGGGCTGGACCTTTTGATAAACAATTTCAATTCACAAAAAGACGACCTGCGAGTCGCCTCAGCTAGAGTATTGGAACAGTCTTTGACCCCAGAGAACTGTAACTACGTTGTAGAAAAAGGTTTTGAATGTCTTGACAAAATTGTTAAAGTCGCTTCCGAACTCTGTGAAGAGGAAGAGTCTCGTGTTGGAACGGGCCTGTTAAGACATCTCTTCCGCCACAGTGAATCTACATGTAGTGATGTACTCCGCCTTCAAGGTTTGGAAAGGGTAATGGCTGAATGCAGACGCATGGACGTAGAAACCCTGAGAAATTGCGCTGGTGCTTTGGTTAACTTGTCATTATACGGTGGAGCGGAGAACCAGGAAGCGATGATTAAGAAAAAAGTACATCATTGGTTGTTCCCTTTGGCATTTCATCATGACGACTCTATTAAATATTATGCCTGTTTGGCCATTGCTGTGCTGGTGGCGAACAAAGAGATTGAAGCCCAAATTATTAAATCAAGTACGTTGAAAGTATCACCCGATATATAAGTATTGAGCTTTGCATCACTAAATTACTCTCCCAATTTTTCATTTAGATACTTTACAATTGGTGGAGCCCTTCTTGACTTCCCATAATCCTGAAGACTTTGCCTCATCAAATTCCTTTCATAGTCAAGGTCAGAGTATTCAATGGCTTCAGAGATTGGTACCTGTACTATCTTCGGGTCGTGAAGAAGCATGTTCGTTAGCAGCATTTCATTTTTGGTAAGTAAAAAGGAAACAATACTTCTACTAAAGATGAGACTTTGTCTGAGTTTATTCTTTTTAATATTAAATATAGTATGGAAGCTGGAATTAAAAAACGACAAGGTTTGACATCAGTGTTTAAAGAAATAAATGCCATTGAGCCACTCAAACGGGTAGCATCCTCACCAAACGCTCTCGCATCCAAGTTTGCAGCGCAAGCATTGAAGCTGATTGGAGAGCAGGTGCCTCATAAACTGAGCCAACAAGTGCCCCTTTGGTCAACCGAAGATGTGCGAGAGTGGGTGGTGCAGAAAGGGTTCGACATGTTCAGAGACTCATTCATGGCATCCAGGGTCGATGGCGATCTCCTCCTTCAATTGACAGAGGATATGCTCAAGGATGACATTGGAATGGAAAATGGGATTTTAAGACGAAGGTTTATGAGGGATCTTCGCCATTTAAAGAGAATGGCGGACTACTCCAGTTGCGATTCTTCTAATTTAAACGATTTTCTCAGTTCAATCCACCCAGAATATTCTGCATACACGTACACGCTTCTTAATAATCACGTTGATAAAGACACTCTTCGCAAATGTGTAAATGAAGACGTTCTTGCTGAATGTGGTGTCCAAAACAGTATTGATAGAAAGCGCATTATGGATGCCCTTAAAGGTAAAAAAATGTTTCAAAACCAAAAAATATTATTATTATTAACTCATAATGTTAAACGTTCGGATTTGTTTTTATTTTTTGTGTAAAGTAGAAAAGTCTGCATTAGCATCAACCTCTGAGGAGAATCCAGACAAACCTTTGGACGTTTTCATAAGCTACCGTCGATCCAACGGATCTCAACTTGCCAGTTTGTTGAAGGTTCATCTTCAGCTTCGGCAATTCAGCGTATTTATAGATGTTGAACGATTGGAAGCTGGAAAATTTGATAATAACCTCCTCCATAACATCCGCCAGGCACGACATTTTGTCCTCGTTTTAACACCAAATGCGCTGGATAGATGCGTGGAGGATTCAGAATGCAAAGACTGGGTTCATAGGGTAAACCATGTCAATCTTATTTTGCCCCGAAAAAATGCATACAACGTATTTAAAACTTTATTATGTCTTTAGGAAATTGTTGCTGCTCTCAATTCACAATGTAATATAATCCCAATCATGGACAATTTCATTTGGCCAGACCCTCAAGATCTTCCAGAAGATATACAACCCGTGCTTAGTTTTAATGGCGTAAAGTAAGTAAAGCCAATACAAACATGTGCAATTAATAATAATTCAAAAATTACAATTTTTCGTTTTTTTTCAGATGGATCCACGACTATCAAGATGCCTGTGTTGACAAGCTAGAAAGGTTTATGAGAGGGGAAGCAGTTCCTCCTCGAGGTGACCCTATAATTTACAACGCTCGTTGCTCAGATCAACAGAGTGTTTCTTCTGATAGAACAGTGACCTCCCGCCCCTCCCCTCAGTACCAGCGGACTCAAAGCGTCGGATCGGAGGGTACTCGGACAGAGTAGTGGTGCTGCTGCTGTATTTGGTCGCAATGTTGAGGAACAATAACACTAGAGGACTATATATAATTAGCAATAATGTTATGCTTACTACTAAGGTGACTTTCTGAAGTGGTTAAATACACAAAAAAGCAATAAAGTGGTCTATAATTATGTATTATATACCATAAATTTAATAATAATGTTTATCAAATTGAGATTTTCTTAATGTGCCGTATTTTATGATGCCAACTATATTTATAATTAATTTGTACCACACAACAATTATTAAAAATGTTAAGATTACAAACAAACAATTTAAATGCTGTGACATTGATTCTTATATTATGGAGATTCAGGGGAAAATATACATCTACATTCTTACAAAATATATTACATTTAATGACAAAATATGAAATAAAAATTCGACCTGATGTTATGATCCTGATTATATATTTCCGAGAGCATTCCCATCTCAGTTTATTATCGTTTTTACACATTCTCTACATACAACATTAAATCACCAACAAATCTATAAAAATATGTGTAAAATTTGTAAAATGAGAAACAAAAACTTGAACAAAGGCTAAAATATCTACTAAACTACTACTATCTACGTGTCTTCAGGTTTTTGGGCTGATTGTGCATTCCACATGGCTTCATAAATACCTCCACTGTGAATTAGTTGGGAATGCGTGCCAGTCTCTTCTATTACTCCATTCTTCATCACAATAATTTTATCAGAGTTTGCTATCGAACTAAGGCGATGGGCAATGGTAATGCTGGTCCTTCCAGTTTTTGCACTATCCAAGGCCGCCTGCACAGCTACCTCACTTTCGCTATCCAGAGCTGAAGTGGCTTCATCTAAGACAAGAAGTTTGGGATTTCGTATGATGGCACTGAAATTAAGACAATTACGTTGGACTGTTACGATATATAAATATAATTCAAATATTCTAATGGTTAACGTACCGAGCAATAGCGATTCTTTGCTTTTGACCTCCACTCATTTGATTTCCGAGCATTCCAACTCTTGTTTCGTATCCCGCTGGAAGGTCTGAAATGAATTTGTGCATGTTTGTTGCTATTGAAGCTTGTATTATTTCATCCATTCCTACTTCTCTGGAAGTGTCTCCGTACGCAATGTTTTCTTTAATCGAACAATCGAATAAAACTGGTTCTTGTGAAACAAGTGAAATTTGTTGTCGAATAAAGTCCAAGTTTATTCGTCTCAAATCAAACCCATCAAATTTCTGTCAATTTTACAAATTATCACATATAATATGGATAATTATTTACATATATATGCTTTGATTTTGTCTATTTCTCTACTTACCACGGATCCAGAAACGGGATCATAAAATCTAAAAATCAGTGCAGCACAAGTAGATTTTCCACTTCCTGTGAAATTTAACATTTTCATAATTGTAAAGGTACATGAATCCCAGCTAATTATTTCATATTTAAACATTTTCAATTAATACCAGAAGGGCCACAAATTGCAACGCTTTCTCCAGCATTTACATTCAAGCTCAAATTCTTCAAAACTTTGACAGATGGTCTGTTCTGATAATGAAAATTAACCTCTTTGAAGTCCATTTGACCTCTTACAGTGCCCTGTATAAAGTACATTGTAGAAAACGCGTCAGTAAATTGTTAAAACGTTTTTAGTTGAAAATGAAACAATTTTTACCAAGGTAACGTTTGGATTAAATCTGTCAATGAGTGGACGAGCATCCATCAATTTAAAAATCCTTGCCGCTGCCAGTTTCCCCTTTTGATAGTCAGGAGCGTAGCTTACCGCAGCTCCGCCGGACATGGTGCAGTAAATCAAAGCTTCGGCCACTCTGTGAATTAGAAACAGAACAAAAGTTAAATCAAGTTCATTTTGTAGTTGGATTATTTCTTTAAAATTAACGAAACTTACTTAAAAACATCGGCTATGCTGATACAAGTTTGTTCAACCAAGTATCCTCCGTACCACAAACTTAAGCAATAGCAAATCATAGGAGCTCCGTTGCAAAATCCATACACAAGCCCCCTGACATGAGCCCTTTTCAAGTTTATTCTGTAAAAGAATGTTTTACAATTAAAATCTTCAAAATAGACACATTTCAAATAAATTATAACTACCTGTGAGCTTCTTTTAACGCATCCTCGTACATCTTCAAGCATTGTTCTTCTGCGCATAATCCTGCAACGGTTCTGATATTATTCAAAGCTTCCACCGCCACGTTACAAGAAGCTTCGATGGAATCCCTTTCAATCACGTTTCCCATTCCCATTACTTTTCCTTCGATAAAGGACACGTAGAGCATAAATGGAACAAAAATCATCACGACTGCAGCCATATTGGGTAAATAATAAAATGACATTCCTCCAGCAGCAAAGACAATACAAACAGCTTGTAATATTGCAGCAATCCTGGCTCCTGTGGCACCCTTGATGCTCGAGGCATCCGTGTTAAGCCTGGCTGTCAATTTTCCAACCGTGTTTTTTGTATCGTCAAAAAATGAAATGTCGTGTTCAACTAGATCAGAAAAGAGCATTTTCCTAATTCTGTAAGTGAACAGTTCACCAGCTAACCCAACAAGCATTTTTTGCAGAAAACCACAGAGGCCGATAATGGTGGCAATAACTAGGTATGCATAACAGAAAAAGGTTCCGTTTTGGATCACTACCGCATCATCAGGGTTCGTAAATGACTGAAAGATAAAACATTATTTTTTTACATTATTCATAAGTAAAATCCAGATTACAAGTTGTACAAAAGTAAATTTACGTTGATAAAATCTCCAAAGATGTATGCATACGCAGGTAACTGCAATCCTTTGATAATGGAGCAGATGAACACCACCACAAGGTAGGGCCACTCACGAAGATTGGACTTCCAAAGTTTGAAAAAGCTTAAAGAGCTCATTGCTTCTTTATCTTCCTATTTACAAGAATTTGAAATGAAATTAAAAACGGTCTGTTCTTTGATCCTTTGTACGAAATTGGCTTACGTCTTCTTCTTTTGTTGTTTCCACGGGAACGTTTTCAAATGATGTCTGACTAATTAACCGAGTTCTGCTAGTTAGTTTTCCTGTACCCGGTTCACTTATCATGTACTCTTCAGTGTCAATGTCAGAAACAGCGTCGTCATCCTGTTCGTTATCATCATCATTGATTTTCAGGGAATCGTGTTCTTCTTGACTTAAAACAAGCCTGTAATACTTTCCTCTTTGTTCCATCAAGGTTGAATGGGTTCCCTGCTCTACAACCTGCAAATTTTTAATTAAACTTTTAATTTTCTAATGAACAAAATATTAAATATTCCTGCATGATACTTACATTGCCTTTGTCAATGACGTAGATTAGATCTGCTGCTTTGATTGTACTTAATCTGTGAGCAATTATTAAGGTTGAACGGCCACGGCTAGCCTGTTCCAGGGCGGCTTGAACAATTCGCTCACTTTGGAAATCGAGAGCCGAAGTGGCCTCATCAAGTAAAAGGACCGAGGGATTCCTCACCAATGCTCTATTTAATTGAATATTTATTGCATAAATCTTTTAAAATAGTTAATTAATATTGATTATTTGTATTTGAAGTTATTTGTATTTACCTAGCAATAGCAATACGCTGCTTTTGACCTCCCGACAAGCTTGTTCCACGTTCACCAACAACAGTATCGTAACCCTAAAAACATTAATGTTTTTAACTTTTCCGTTATTCTTGCATGATTATATTGCATAATTTACTTGAGGAAGTTGCATAATGAAATTGTGCGCAAAGGCGAGTTTTGCCGCAGCTTGGATGTCGTACTCTGGTATATTTTCTAATCCAAATGTAATATTCTTTGCGATTGTTGTATTAAAAAGTACAGGTTCTTGTCCAACAACGCCAAGTTGCGATCGGAGCCATTTAATGTTTAAACTTTTAATGTCAACCCCATCCAAAGTGATTTCCCCACTGGTTGCATCATACAGTCTTTGAAGAAGTTGAACACAAGTTGATTTTCCACATCCTGAGGCTCCAACCAATGCAATCGTTTGGCCTGGTTTGATGCAAAGGTTTATTTTATCTAGAACCTATGAAATATTCAGTTTTAAAATCATTTATCAATTAAAATTTTAAAGAAACTCAAATCGCAAGTAGTGCAATACCTTTACGCCAGCTCTTGTTGCATAAGAAAATCCCACATCTTTAAATCGTATGTCTCCCTTTGCACGTTCCACAGGAATTATACCTTCCTTGGAAGCGCTATTAATGGCGGACTCCCTACAATAACATCAAATTTTGACAAGCCAATAAAAGAATTGTTAAACTTTTGCATGGCCGGCTATGAAATACCTTTCTAAAACAGGGAATATTGTAGCTGCGGCGGCAGCTCCACCAGTGATTGTGTCAAGGTAATCCGAGGAAGCCCCAAAATTATAGCCAGTCATTAACACGCTGAATAAAATCTACATAGTAATAATAAAATTGTATTTTGACAGTCACCCCTTCAATAAATTTAATAATTTTGTACCACAAAAACGTTGCCAGCATCATATGCCCCGTCCCCGGTTTCTCTCGATTTCACAACAAGAACAGAACCATACCAAAAGGCATATGCAAAATTTGCCAAAGAGACAAACCAAATCAGTCCGTTTCCAACACCTGCAAAAATATGCCGTTTGGACGCAGTTTTTCTCGCCTTTTCAATCTTCGCATCATAACGATTAATTTCTTTTTCTTGGGCGTTGAAAGCGTGAACTGTTCTAATGTTTGTGAAAACTTCCTCAGCTATCGCGCCAGCCTCTGCATACGAATTCTGCTCTTTTTCTGTCAAATTACTTTGCCAACTTGCATCAAATCCTGTTATAATTCCGTTTATTGGAATGAACACCATCATGGCCAGGGTGAGTTTCCAGCCAACCCAGAAGGACATACTTGTAAGGAATATAACGTTGAGTATGCAAGTAACCAACATGCCCATTTTTTCGCTCAGCCCGTCTTGGATTTTGATCATATCTCTACAATAGTTTTATAAAATATTTAAAAATGATATGTAAAATTGGACAAATCATACAGAATAGTCACTTACTCAACCATCCTCGAAGAGAAGTCCCTTTTTGCATTTTTATCATACCAGCTAATCTCTTGTTGAAGAAGTTTACGAAAATACTCCATCCTAATTTTATAAACTTGCTTTTCCGCCACGCGGTTTAAGGACATAACGAACAAATACCCCAAAAGGATTTCTGCTACTCCAAGAAAAGATTGGAAAATAACAAAAGTTTCAACTTCTTTCATAAAAGGCGAGGTTTCATCAGACTTTGGGGGAGGACATTGCCTGGACGTATTGGAAGCATACGCGACAATTGATGACGTAAACTTTCCAAACGAATAATTTGCCAATGCAGGGACAATACTTATCAGGAATGCTACAAACAAGCCAAAAATGACTAGTAGCTTTTCGCATTTACTGGCATAACGATACTAGAAACAGAAAACAAATTTTTAGCCGGGTATTCACTCTTTTTTAAGCCTTAGTTACCAAAGTGTTAAATTCTTACCAAACTAAAAAATGACACTGAAGCTTTTTCTTCTGTGGTTTCCCCACCCCCTTCATCGGGGATATTGTCTTTAGGAACAACTTGACTAGTTGAATTTTGATCTGATCCAGCTTCATTATGGCTAGATTTTTCTTTGGAATCGGTGGATTTTAGAGAATTTTGAGTATTATCTGTTGAGATTTCGGGTATATCATCAACTGCCATAGGCTCCTCGGACGATAGTAAACCCCTGGTATAAGAGAAAAATAGCACAATTAACATTTGAAAAGTTTTAATCGAATGATTCTCATTTAACTTACTGTCTGTCATCGTTTTCATCATTTCCGTCCTCGCCACTTCTTAGACTGTTTAAAATCGGCATTTTGCAATGTTTGAACTTGGTTTTAAATTCAATACTTTAAAGTAAAATCACTGAAACAAAAATATAAATTAAAATATAGAATTCAATTCAATATAAAAACTTGCTAAAATCACAATCAAAGTAAAACTTCTTTGGAAATCTGATAAGATGTTTTATAAAATAAAGGTTTGTAAAATCTGTAATAAGATGCAATTTATTTTTTCTATTCTGACTTGAGCTTTGATAACTGCATTGACTAGTTAACAAGTCCACTTGTTCTATTCTACTAAAACAGTGTAAAGTGTATTCGAACAAAGTAAGCCTTAAAATGTCTCTTTCCTGTAGCATACACAAGTCAAATGGAAATGTGTAATCTTGATTGGTTATCATTCGGAGGATTAAAAGCATGCCCATACATTCACTTCAAACCTCAATCTTGCATATTACTCCATGCTCAACAAGTGCCTATTCTGTACTGAATGAAGTATGTTTGAGATTTGGATAAGTTAATTTCAATGTGTTAAATGAAAACTATGGAACATAAAAAATGTATACCTTTGCGGCTCTAACTTGAATGACTAACAATCTTCCCTTTCTTACTATTTTACAACCCACCCGGTGACCTTCCTGTCATTCTTCCTTTCTCAAATGATATAATCCTGACATTTGTTAAACTGATAACAGTTAATGACGGCAAGAACTTTGAGTTCATACGAAATCAATTGCGAAACGCTTTTTAAAAATACTTCTCCTGTTACCCCATTGTCGAGTTGACAAATTATTTTTAAATTTTGAACTTACAGTTAAAAAGCGGATGTATATTGGTGCAATAAAAAACTAGTTTTAAAAATAAATTTGTAAGTATTCTTTTCCAGTTTCAGTTACAACTTTAAAGATAAAAAGGACCACGTGCGTCCGTCAACCTTGACGCCTGTTTAGAAAATGTTCTCACAAATTTCCATGCCTGTACTATTTATTTTTCATCAATACTCCTCCACACACACTAGGAAAATTCTATGCATAGTCGAATCCTCCTTCTACAACTTCAGCTTAACCTATCCTTTACAAATATTATTAAGTCAGTCTTTTGCATGATAACATTGATTACTTCATTTATCCAATTTAAAATCGTTTCTACATCGTTTTTTGTTTACCATTTTTGTTTACATGGCGGTGTGCTGCCGTCTCGGCCACAACCTGTCACGGTTTGTATGAATGAAACCCTAAAACCTAAGGCATACGCTACAGTTACTTATCGAAAGTGACTTCTTATTAATGCTTCCATTGTGTACGTATTACATGAATTCAAACGTTTTCTTTTATATCTTGTTGTTTTGTTCGCAAATGTTAAATCAATAGTTCAGTTTTGTGGACGTTCGAAGAACGTTTTGAGGTTGTTATGCTTTCACCAATGCAATAATATGCCCTTGCATGGATTTTACTTGAACGCTGGAAAAAGGTTCAACATTCGTGTCAAAAAAGATGATGCAATAATTCTAGGAAAGCCCTGCTGGCTTCTCTTGTAAAAATGAATGGATTAGCGGTGTACACAGAGAGTAGTTCTGGCGCAAACAAATTAAAAAAGAAACAGCAAAAAATTCTCACTGTATCTATTCCAGTATAAGCGTCAATTCAAAGGATGTATCACAGTGATGTATACGAGAGAGCACAAAGGTCTTTTTAGCACCCTGATTATCGTATTATCTAATAGTTGTTATTTTACCTAACCAATTCCACTCTCACTATCTCAAGCTTACGTAATTACATGATTACATGCCGGCAAACTCGGCGAATTCTGGACATGAATGACGTACGTCTCAAATATAGATAGGAATGAATGCTTTCTTTCATGCGTGATCTATCCTTGTTTTCTCAACTTTTCATTCCACTTCATTCAGCTTTAAATTGCTGATTTTTAACAAGTTTGTACAGAACCCAAAGTTTCACAGAATTCATTGACAAGTTACGCAAAACCGTTGATTCTTAATGTAGTTTGTACAAATATTTTGCACGAGTCAGCCATTTTAAACCATTAAATTTTAATGAATAAATAAAAAAGCTTTCTTACCATTATTAAGCGACATGGCACTGATGACAAATCTTAATAAAATTTGCTAATCCATTTTGTGAAAAGCAAGTTGGTTCCCAAATGATATCTATAGTTTTCTAAGATGCCAACGACTATAGCCAGCTTGTTTTGGCTTGCCAGCACTATGATAAGCTGCAAACGATATTGAAAGAGGAGACAGAAAGATTGACAAAAGATTTTTAAGCCAATCTTTGGGCATGTATGTCTTCGATATTGTACATCATAACTAAATTCATACATGAGAACGTTGTTCCGGAGGGAAGTCAAATTGTTCGCAGAAAATTTGCAATAATGGTTACATGTGACATTGCGGCAGATGAACAGCCACAGCTGTTTAAGATATATCTTATATTAAAGACGATCAATATAGAGAAGCACGGACATGAACAAAAAATCCATATACCTAATCCATATAGTAGTATGCTTTTTGATATTCATATCGCTCACAAAACGTTTGCAACTCGCCAATGTTTGTAGTTCAAATGTTTCATATCATGAAAGGCATTCTCATAGGCATGCGATTTCTGCTAGTGTAAAATCAGATTAAGCGTAGCATAATTTTATTAAAGTTGAAGAAAGTTATTGTCCACTTTTACTCCTTTTTGTACACTGATTTTAAAAAATATGCATAAATTATGCAAACATGTGATGAGTATGGTGAAAGATTTTATTTAAAAAATGTTGTAATTACCTCCTCAATTTCATTATTATCAATCAATAAAACTATTTTATGCACTTTTGCTCAATTTTGTTGGCTTTTAGGTTATTGGATTTTATAATATCCGCTCAAACCCATTGTCTCGCCACGTTTAAGTGTTTCATTTCTAAGAAATTGTTTCTTTTAATTCCTTTTTATTTTACAATTCAATAAGAATGGCAAAGTTTTCTGTATATCGTAGTAATTTATACGATGTTGGCATTCTGGTTACATTCTGTCAGATAAAAATAGCAGCATCCATATTTCTAGAAAATTTCCCCCACCTTACCCGGATTCCTAATTGAGCAGGATCCTAGTTGTGTAAGTAACGCTGTTACGTACCCTGATTGTTTGGAAATCTTTAAGGTAAAACAATATTGAAATTATAGCTTTAAATAATTAAAATTGCAATAATCAATTCTTTGATTTTTGTAAATTACACAATAAGTTAATTCAACTAAATCATGGAGCAACGAACAAATGGTCAGGAAGGTGAAACCGGACAAAACAGACAGTTCCATCCTTCATGTCCACAGCATGGTCAACCGATTTATTATCTACACCAACATTTTCTTTATTCTCCTTTCTATAGTCTTCCGTATAATATTAATGTTCAACGACCCATTGCACAAAGCACTGGTTTCAGGCCTTACTCTCCTGAAGCTTCAAATTTGGTTCATGATGAGGTACATACTTATGTCCCAAACGGATCCTTACCAATTGACCTTGCCAATACTAACGATGCAAGTAGGTTCGAAAATCGTTACCAAAATGGTAACAGATTTCAAAATTCTCCGCCGTCACATAGCCAGCAGACATTGTCAAATCCTGACTTAGCAGAACAAAGGTCTGAAATAGAATTACAGAACATCCATATTGCACACAGTCAAGGTGCTTCAGCACCAACAGCACAGTCGCAAAAGCCAGTGCCGCCGTTAAAAAAGCCCCACCTTTCAGAAGCCTCTGAAGGATCTGCAGCAGCATCGTCTTCCGGAAGCGTACTCCAACCAAATGCGGAGGCCGACCACCAGGAAGATATGAGTGTGTACCATCATATTGCAAACGCCAACGTAGCAAATCTGAGCGAAAGTCAAATATTGCAGCGTCTTGCTATGTATCAAAATTACAATAAAAAAAGAAACCCTAAGCAACGTCCAGAACCCTCAGCAAAACCTTGTGTACGGCGACCACCTCCATTGATTCCAGCTCCAATCCATGCCAGGCAACAAACGCAGCAAGATGATGGATCCTTTGCTGACTCTCGAAATTACAACTACACACGAGTTGAGCCAACACTGGATTTCAGAAGTGGTGGCTTTTTCGGTACTATCGTACCGGAAACAGACTTGGTGTCCCCACCACTCGTAGATTCAAACAATCCTTCTGTAGATGATGATTCTGATGACTGAAGTAGATGCTTATACACCTTAACAGGGTCTAAAAAATCTTGCATAAATTTCTTTTTTTTTTCAGGTTGTCTTTATTTCATATTCCCCTTTTTATTATAAGTTCACAGAGCAACAATTAACAATTTACATTGTTGATAAACACATTTGTTAAATTTACATGTTTAGAAACTTGTAAATAATGTTAAGAAAAAATATTGTGCTTCTTATCGACAACATGATAAATCAGGAAAAATCAACTTTTCATTTAACAGTTTGTATTCTACGGAAAATGGTCAGTTGGATTGTATAGGTTACAGGTTCAATGTGTTTAATGTGTTAAGTATATTTGGTAAAGTGGTAAGAATATAAGTCTATGATCTAGATGCACTGCATCATTAGAATTAACTAACGTTCATACATTAATTATATTACAACCAGAGTTAAACTTTAGATTTTGACGAGGTGATTCCAGAACACCTTTAGTAATTTGATATATTTTTTTCGAGCCCTAAATTACAGTGTTGTATACCCAATGGAGTTATAAGTTTGAGGAAGAGGTTTAATATTTAGTTCATTACAATGATTAGGAAAGTGGGTAAAAATTGGATTAATGATTCGTACACATAAAATAATCCTAATAAAACTCTTGCAAATTGTTTGGTTGTTAGATAACCAGTTTTTGAAAACTACACGATTATGGATAGCATAAATAATTATTTTAACAACGTATCTCTCACTGATTGCGCGGACGACCTCATTTCAAATCCTTGTACATTATAAATTGGTTGGTAAACTCAACTTCAATCGGTTTTAATTTAACAATAATAAATATGAAAAACTATTCAACGCATAATATTTTTTTGGAGAAAGGACCTGAAATCGAATCGAAAGATCAATGTTTTAATATTTTACAGCGCATGTGTTTGTAACAGGAAGGAACATATTGTTGACTTATATTAAATATTAAGGTTTTTGTCTTATAGTCAAGTCTTCGTAAAATTACTACGTATAATATGTTGTTGGTTACCTAATGGAGAAATGACGCTCTCATGCGTTACCCTTTGCAGGTTTTTTTAAAAGCAAAAAGTATACTAAAGTCCTAGTGTTGTACTAATATAAAAGAAAGTCTTGTTTCAAACAAACTATATTGATGCACAATACGTATAACATTTTATATTAAGGCTGCATATTATTTATACCTTAACAAAATCCTTTAAAAATATTATGGCACAAAATAGATAATTATTCCGTGTAAACAATGATTGATGCATTAGGTTTTTGGATATTAAAATGAAAGCAAAAACTTGTTAGTCCTTGTTACGTATATTTTGTGTTTAGTGAGCAAGGTCCTTTGCCCCATTCAACTCGTTTAAACTGGACTTTCTCAAATTGAACCCCTGACCTTTTGAGGTGCTGCTGCTGGTGTTAAATAGCATTCGAATTAAACCCCGCCACATGAGAAAGTACCAGTACACTTGTGGGGCGACTGCCAAGAAAAAGGCGAATTTCCATCCGAAAGGCATTTCGTACAAGGCCTTAAAAAGTTCAATTGTTTAAATTATTTTTAATATTTTGAATAACCAAACTAATTTGCTTGGTTAACTTACTTGATACGTGCTCATATGCATTTGCTGACCATATAGATGTGCTCCATAGAAAAAGCTTAGTATTCGAAATATTGGAAACAGAACAAGCATAATCAATCCGTTCACGGCATACCAAATTGTAGATTTCATCTGGTAAAAATTATTAATAAATTAGTAATTTTAAGTGAATTTTAAAACTAAAAAGTTAAAATAAATATTTAATTTTGCATACCCGAAATTTACTGAGAATGAATCGGAAGCAAACAAAAGGTGTGCTGGCTTCCATCAGGTACACAGTTCCCATGAAAAAGTCTCCTTTTTTCATATCATCCCGAAAGAACTAAAATCGTAATTTTCAATTTTAAAAAGGAGCCACAGAGATTGCGTAATATTACATTTCAAAGGTTATCGATTTTACCAAAAGAATGGTGAAACCAGCAGGCACTAAAATAATGTGATGAATGACAAGCAAGAGTTGTGATTTGAGCACAAAACTAAGAAATTTAGACCAGTAAGATTCCTTTTTGCATTTTGTATTGTTGTCAGATAGCGTTGACACGTAGAACATGGATATTGTATCATAGTAAAAATACGGCAAACCAAACCAAGCATAAAGCAACGTAAGTGGATGAGAACGGCCTAGAACGTCATCGTAACAATGACTGCAGACGATTGTCCCAGTGATTGTTGCGAGAATGGCTTGGAAAGTGGAAACCAACCTAAAGAAATTACAAGATTACATTTAAAATTTAATTCAAACTATTTTGCTGATTAAAAATGAATGACTACGAACTTGTTAGCAATATCAGCACAGTCTTTCTCCGAAAGGTCGTGTTTCTTCTGAAGTCGACGCCCGAGAACGGTGCGAGTCCAGAAGTGGAGCTGGAGCAAGAACAGTCCTGGAAATAGTATCCATCCCCCAGCAAAAAGGCAGAAGGCAATTAACCCACTTGCCATTATCAGAAGATGAGGTTTCCTGTGTAAACTTCAAAAATATTTATCATATTATATAGCTGAATCGTAAAATGTTTTTGTACGCATATTACACATTAAATAAGTTACCTTTTGAGGTATATGACACGACTAAATTATAAACTTTCATTCTGATATTAATCAGATGGGACCTGCCCATGTTCAAGCAGTGCATCTTGTCTAATTATAAAAAATAACTTTCCCTAAATCCAAGAGTGGAAGATCTTGCAATTTATACTTCTAGTTTCTCACTGTCTTATTGCAAACTGTTATTTATTAGACTAGAAATTTCTAAGGCAAAATGAGTATATGGAAGCCAAATTTTAATTACGATTAAATTCTAGGACGCAGTAAACATTTTTATTTCCTTTCTCTTTCCTTTTCTTCCTGTGCACATGCATACATATGTATATATACAAAACCTAGCACATTTTTCCTCCAAACTTGCTCCTATTCACTCCAATACTGAGCCCGTACTCTTTCCGCTGTCTGCATTAAAACTATAAAAAGTTCTGTTTTGCTCCTGCCTCAGTTTTTATCCAAGCCCGACTTCCCAACGAAGCCTCCCGCATGTCCACGTTTACAAACAAACCTTGTTCTTACAACTTCCAAAAAACTTTAAAAAAGTTTCAATAGAAGGAAAACATTGCAAGAAAAAGAGTTTAGTAAAACACCATATGAAAAGCAGCTCTTTGAGTCACTCCAACAGAACTTTGTAAGGAAAAAGTAAGAACAAAGTCATGTGCAAAACTAAGGTTACACCAAACACAGAAGTTAGCTAATGCTTCGACAAATAAGCAAAATTATTTTGCTTCCTTTATGTACATGTCTCCCATCATCACAGTTTTTCTCTTTGGCAGCTCAGCAAACTAGGCTAAAAAATACCTAGATTACTAATATTTAAAAAGAATTGTAAGTAAAGCTGCTGCTGTTCAATTTCTTAGCAGTTCTGTTTTGGAAAACAGAAAGTTTTCATGCAGAAGCTGAAAGTAAGGGAAATTGTGAAAGCGGAAGGAAAACGCTTTGCCCATTATTGCTACGTGCTTTTAGAACTTGCCTCTGGTTAATGTCTTATGAGAAAAGTTAATTATGCATATTCCAATGTTCACTGTCATTAAAAGCCATTTTATATTTTTCCAATAGGCTGTGAGAGTGAGAGTAGGCGTCAGGGCAAAGTGAAAAGTGACCACATGTTGTTGTTATTATACTGATACACTTCTTCATTATCACCCTTTCCATAAGTTTTCTAAGGCCAAACTCATGAAGAGCGTTTTCAACGAAAAGTTTTTCAGCTTTTTTTGTAATTATTGGCTCTGAATAATCTTGCATATAGCTATAGGTCAAAAGTTTGTTAATTTCATGCAAAATTAGCCAGGAGAAAGTTGTAGGAAAGTAGCAAACGAAAGATTTTTTATAATAATCAAAGTTCAAAGTTTAATGCATATAAAAAGAAATGAATTTTAACTTTAAAAGTGGTATTCAATCTTTGGAAATGCCCAACATGGTTCAAGTCAACCTTTTAAGAAAACAAAAATCTTTTAGTCAAGTGAAAAATTGATTTCACCTTAGATTTCCCCTTAATAACTTTCGTAGAAAGACTTTTGCTTACATAATGTGATTTCACAACAAATAGGGAAAAGTTGGGTGACTTTTTGTTCACCTTTTTTCTACCCTAATTTAAATACAAAGTCATGAAATTCTTTTAAATTCTGACCTTATATAATTACATCTGAGGAATCAGGTTGAAAAATTAAATTTCAGAGAAAGTTTTTTATAAGGTCTCTATCACAATATATGTGAAACAAGTTATTTCAATAAAATAAAGCATTTTGCTTATTAGACCGCAAAAAAAGTCTTTTGGTTTCATTTAACTTTATTTCGAGATGAGCCCCTCCTAGCGAAATCGTGCAAATATCTACCTATCCCTGATTGCATTCTTCGAAGCAACTTAAGTAAAAAAGAATGCAAAAGAAAAGCGAACGTTAGAATGGAAGCACATGTTTTCTACTTGTTTTCAAAGGAAAGCATACGAGCTATCAAGTTCTTGTTTACTTTCGTTAATTCGATTTTGCCGGATAGTTTGGTATTTTGACTAGCATGATAGTTGATGGGTGACCCCTTCTCTCATTATTTATTATGAGCTGAACTCCTTTCCAAAGATCGATGAGGTTCTCGTTTTTAATAAAACATTACTCCTCCAAATTAAGACTGAACAATATTCTCTCCAATCCTGCTTTCTTCCTTTTTTGGTTAGAAACTTTTGGAAATGCATGCATGAAAGACTTTTGAAAGAAACTACAACATGCCAGTCTCAAATTACTCCTTTTTTATCTCTTCTTCTCATAATTAAAGCTGGATTTTCCAGAAATTGATCGATGTTTTTTTACTATGGAACGAGCCGAAAGTAATTAAAAAGAGAAGCTCTGATCATTAATTTTATAGAAAATAATTCATAATGTTTATTTATTTCGCATTAATTCCAGCTTGTCGATTTCTTCCTCTTTTCCATTCTAGTAGCTTTTTGAGGGAAAGAATAAAGGAACGGGTGGTAGCGGCATAAACAAGTTCTTCCTTTGCATAATTTATTGATTGAAATTCAATTTTGCGGGAGAAAATCATTGATTTAGCAATAATCTCTGAGGAAAACCCTCTCATACTTTCTTTCTTATGCCGCTGTCCGGCATAACAATGTTTATACGGAAAACTATTATTTGCTGAGATGATGATGATAGTAATAACGCGTGATGGGATAAATTCTAGCTCTGAAAACCAGAATTTTTGAAAGCTGAAAAGAACTCCTGGGTATGAAATTCAAGAAAATATGGCTTGAAATCGTTCAAGTGTCTCCATACCTGTGTGTAAAGACTTGTATCTTGATTAATCAATAAACAAAGCATTTTTCTACCACGTCTATAGTTTTGGTTTATTTTATATCGTTCTATTGCATTACAACCAAAATGGTAAATTGTATTACAAATAATATTTCCTCTATTTGGATGGCTTTTGCCTTTCTTGTCATTCACAAGTCAATGAATGACTTTTGCTGTTCGCTTTCATCATCATCAAATTCCAAATTATTCCTCGTTTCTTCTTCCCTCATCGACATTACTGTCATACTGTCTTGCATATGCTGTTTTCTTTGTGCTTCTCATGCAATAGTATTCTACGACAATGACAACAATAATAAGCCTTCTTAAACTTTATGCAAAAAGCGATGATATTAGCCAAAATTCATATTTAGTAATCCTATAAAAATATTATACATTTTTTGTGAAAAGACTGGCTGAAAAGTAGCATCAGTTTTCTCTTTTGTGAAAGTATATTGTCCATTATTGAAATTAATGATTTTTTATCTTCTGTTCCCAATACGTTCCATTCTGCTATCACTGACCGAACACACGATTCCTATTTCCTGTTCTATTCAATTTCACTGTTAAAAGTAAATTGGATAGTGTCCGGACAAAGTCACGTTATTGCTTGTTGAACCATTTCATTAGAAAAGTGAATAATATTAAAACCTTTGTTTTGAAAGATCCCATTATTCTTCATGATAAAACTGGACAAGATAGCTCATTTGTTTGCAGATACCTTCCTTTACAAATGGGTCATGATGGAACAATGTCGATCTTTGATTATGTAAAGGAAGAAATATTAAGCTATGATCCTATATTTTTATACTTTGGAAAGCAAACAGGGAAAACTAGAGAATTTCAGTAGAGAATGATAAGTAATCAAAATAATGAGTGACGATAAGTAGAAAAGCACGCAATGCATCATCCTGAGTTTTCTCCATTCTCTACACACATTTCACCTGACAAACCAACTCCATATGCAGTGAAATTAGGGAAAAGGCGGATCATATCACGCCAAGTTTCTTGCTAGTAGAATTATTAATTTCTTATATTTTATGTTCTTAAGAAAAGATTCTCCATTGCGGGAACTTTCCTGCGAGAGTCTTGTCATTTTATTGTCCTAGTTTATTGAATTTTAAATAGGAAAGCTGTTGCAAGAAAGCATTTGTGCTTTCGCGTTTAAAGCCACGACAGACATTGTCCAAGTATACTACATAGAGCTTTTAAAATGAATCCATTTTCATAATTTGAGTGATGTTAGTATGTATTATTAAAACATTAAAGCTAAAACAGTGTTTTGATTAATGACGGATGAGGAATTTCTCCACAATGTATACCTACCTAGTCACTTATCAGCGGAATTGAGAGGAATCACTTGGAATAAAAAAGTTGTGCATTGTGCTTCTATCCTCCAAATTATTTCTAAAAAGTTCTTTTGTCAGACACCATCACACAGCACTCGAAGACAAAGAATTGTTCCATGTCATTCCGTTGTTATTGAAGCCATAAACTTTCAAAGTTACATGATCAATGATTGTAGCAAAAAAATAAGTATAACCAGATTAACGACTAGAAAAAGAAAAAGGGAATGCCTGCTATTACATCATTATAGAATTATAGATGTTGTAGATTGTACACGACTTATATTTTGCAGTATGACATGAATTATTTCCCTAAAAAGGAACGTGATCAAGACAGAGAATTTAATTAGCTCGTACTTCTCCACTCCACTCTCCGTCTCTTCAATTTGTCTTCCAACACTTTTCCTTCATTGTCTCCATTTTGCTGGAAGCACTTTTATCAAAAATTATATTTGTCAGCTCTTAAAATCCATGAAAACCTTTTTCTCTTGCGTCTGTACGTGGAAGGAACAGGTAGAAAATATTTTAAGTAAATGGCTTGATTGAAACCAACGCAAGAAGAAGCTCAGGATGCAGAGAGTTAAAGAAAACATGCCCAAGCCCTTTTTACTTTTAGATAAAAGCTAAGTACAAATATTGCAGCTCTTGAATAATTTTTACTTTCTTTTTTCAAGTACATTTATTCTTACGCAAGAAGTTTTTAAGGATTGCATTGGTCACCACAGGAGGTCAATCGGGAAGGCAGGAAATCCGTTTTATTTATTCATTCTGGGAGTTCTGTCACTTTTCCCAATGTATAGTTTCTGCTTATTAACAAGTTGGATTATATAAAGCCAGGATATCGGTTTCGTCCTCTTTAAAAACGAAAAATAGTCGATTTTTTTGTATGGGTGGCTAAAAGCCGTATGGGATTGAATAGATAAAATGCATCACATCAATTTCATCTAAATAATAATAATACTGACGATGACGTTGAAATAAATGGACACTGTGCTGCTCTCTTTGCAAAAATAAACAAGAAACCTAATACTTTGCGTTATGCTTTTTTTCGGTTTTAGGTAACCTTCGATGAGAGTTCGCCTTGAATTGGGAAATGTGGAAAATGTCTTCTCGAAAGGCAATACCCAGCGGTGGTGGTTTATTCTCGCTTATTTGCTTTATGTGTTTTCACTTCTTTTCATTATAGACTGGAATAGGTTAAAGGCTAAAAGAACTACATTTTTTCTGTAACTGTTTTACGTTCAATAAGATGATGAACAAGATGTGATACGTATTGTGTATTTTGTTTATAGACTATGTCGTTGTAGCCATTAATGAAAATTGGTTTGGTGGTGGTGGTGCTGCTGGAAGAAAAATAATCTTGGCATTTACTCTTGTTTAGCCTTTCTCAATAATCCAAATTCTTCTGAGTGAGCGAGCAATTTTAGTTATTGCTACAGAGTTTTATTAGTATGGCTCAATCAGTTCTAACTACATAAGAAGGCTTGCTCGGGGCAAAGTGAGAAACATTCCATGCTGAATCTCATATCCGAAGGTGGTAAATAAGCTCTTTTTAGCAAAACAGATATTTCGCTACATTGGAAAATTATGCTTTTTGCAAAAACTAGGATGATGATAGAATGCTGGGTGGTGGTTTTAGATTAGATTACAATTGGCGGTTACCCAACACCTCCATACCAAACAACACCATGAAAAGTTGGTTTAACTTTGACTTAAACTATCAAATTTCTAATTTGATATACATCTACATCAGATGGGAATCCAACAAGTACATTAAATGGAATATGATAGGAAAATGTCAATATTATGTTATATAAGAGTAACAAAATAAGATCTTTGTAGACAAAAGACTTATGGCGTTTGTTGGTTGCGTTTACCTTTTCTTTAGTTCCGCACTCTCTCTTTGCAAAGTGTGTCTTTTTTCCACGTCCTCTGAATTTGTATCCCAAAAGAGAAAACGAGATATTGTAGAGCAACGCTAAAAGTTATGATAATGCTTTGTGTCTCTGTGGACGTTGCCTTAAGGAGTATTCCTTTTCAGATGAAGAAAAGCTGAAAAGTAGCGTGAAACAAACTTAGACCGTATGGTTTACCTTACGCTATCATTATCACTATCGGCATTGTTATTATATTTAAAAACCGTATGAAAACAAAGATGTCGAAATAAGAAAAGACTTTCACTTTACTATTATTAGAGCACTTATCCACGCTAATGCAAATTTACTTACGGCAAAATTGAACATATGAAATGAATTCTTTTTGGTATCCAATTTCATACAAAACCATTCAAATCAGTGGGTAATTTATTTAAAAGCACTTTATTATAAGTTAATTTTTTATGGAAGATTGTGCTGGAAGAAAAACTTGAGAGAAAGAAAATAATAGTTCCAAAGGATGATAAGAGTAGTAAGCAGAAAGATTAAAAAAGTGCCTAAATAGGTAAGTGTCAGTTACCATTACAAAAATGTTAAAGTTAGCTATACTTCCAAGAAATATCTTTCCTAGGGGAATGCAATTTTCACATTTCCTTCTTTCTAGTAGAACAGCAACACACGATTCAACTTATAAATTATATTTACACTTAATCAACTTGTTTTTATTGAAGTGAAAACGAATTTTGTAGAAAATACAGTCCCAAAATTCTCATGCATGATTCAAGCAATACTCAAGGAACGTTTCATGAAAAACCACAAATTTGGGGAAAAAGTTTCTTTTCCCGGCTCGTCTGCTTTTTTCCTCTTTTGATTTTATATTTCCTTTTGCAAAGCCTCCAAAAATTCCATCAGAGAAAAAAGCACGCTAATTTTTTGAACGTCTGTTCGTTTCCTGTTTTTCCAATGAAAATAAACGCCTTGAATTGGCATGCTGTGAAATGTTGTACAAAGTAGAGGAAACTGTTCACGTACACGTCCATCCAACTCAATTCACTTCCACTTCCACAGTGCTTCCTCAATCGGTGCGGCAGTCAGTCTATGTCCCACTCTGTGTGGATGTCTGGCTCCGCTGCAGTAGAGAAAGCGACTAAATAAAGGAAAGTCACTTGAATCCAGTATAAAAAACATCCAGGAATTTGCAATATGTGCCTAGTCATATAATATTTTAGGGATGCGATGCGATACCACCTGTCTGTCCGCTTAATAATTATGAGGGGAACAAGACTTAATCCGGAAACACCTGGACAAGATAAGTTCATCCCCCTAAAGTATGTGTACTTTTTATATGTTTTCGTAAGAATAGCGCGACAGGTTAATAGAAAAAAAACTTGAAGATAAATTTCATTTCTGAAAAAACGGTGAAAAATGTAGGTCGGGACTAGTCATAAATTTCACAATGTAGAAAATGGGAAAATGGAAACATGGTGAGAAGGAAGGAACAAGCGACAGACTTCCATGGAACAAGATAAGGTGAAAAAAGAACAAAATATCCATAATTTACACAAATAATATTGACAAGATGGAATGAGGTTTCACAGCCTTTAAAACTACGTGAATGAGGGCTTATAATATTTTAAGGCTGTAAAAATAAAATGTTCTAAATTGTGTTCCTCTCTGGGGCAATCAAAGAATGGTATATTTTTTCATGGAACAATTTAAGCTTATTTTATGGAGGAAAGCTTCCCTCCACGCATTTCACGTATGTAAAAAGACAAGTGAAAATATGAGAATGTCCTCAAGCCATCTCTTTCTTACCTTTTCCTTTCTTTTACAAATTACAGGAACCGTTTTTACTACTCGGGAGACAACATATAAATCATTTTTGGTAAAAAAAGAAGCCAAATAACATGGAAAAGGTGGAAAGTTATTTGGCTTCCTGGAAATTAATCCATTCAGCAAATTATTTATTTTTGTGTTAAAATAAATTAATAATACAGTTAACATTCTCTGAACCAACTTTAATTTAAAAGTTGTTAATTTTAAGAATCGTAATGGTTTGCTTTTAAATGATGAACTTCTCATGCATAATGATCTTGTCATATAATTATGATAATAAGCAAATTATTACTCGCGGTTGCAACTCGCATTTCGCATAATATTGCGCAATGATTTTGCATAATATTCAGCTAGAACGTTCATGAAGAATGACAAAGAAGAGTACCAGCATGAGCTCAGCTAGATTCCACTTTGTCATCAGCTGTTTAGTTCTCTCCCGACCTTTCAACATTCAAGTTTTACCAGATAAGATTAAATTGTAATTTTAAATTAATTTCGTGTAATTATGTAATTAACGACAAATCCTTGGCGTTTAGTGAAGTGATATCACAATTTGGATTTTTACTAAGAACTGTTATAAATTTTAAGAATTCAAGGGTGAGAGTTGCCTAAGATATTTAAAAGTAAAGTGGAAAAATTAACCTTAGGCAAAGTGATTAGCTGAATCCTTCAAAATTATAAAGAAATTAAGTGAATTGGTACCGGAATTATTGTTAATAATTGTTGGTAATTTTCGCAATTTTTAATTGATGGTTTGGAAAGTAGTGTCAGCTGGTGCTAATATTTCTGGTCAAGTAAAGCAGGTAAGCATTTTGATTTTTCTTATGTTTTAATTGAATAGTTAACTTATTTTAAGCTACGACTAATTATGTAGCTCATTAAGTAATAATCAAAGCTGAGAATATGATTTTTGGCAGTATACTGTTATGATTTAAAAAGTTATTAAGTATCTATCATACATTGGTAAGTTTGTTGGCATTTTGTTGCTGTAGGAATCTATATTAGAAACTCTGCCTCCTTCATAAATTTGTGTTTGCGTTATATTATATTGAATTAATTTTATTTGATTTGAAACTTTGATTTGGCTGTGTTTTCTTTTTTCTTGTAGGCCAATGGCCCCTCATGTATCACTCTGTGTTATAGTTCTTGAAGAGTCAGAAGACAGCCCTTCAAGTCCTTCAATTACCTATAAAGGTACACTTGGTTAATACCAAACTTGTTTATTAACTTTTCGCTTGTTGCTACTTAACAAAACAAACTCAAATTTTGTTGTACGTCAATTTACAGCACCAAAGTACGTTGAAGAAGATAGTGGACTACAGTTTGGAGAACAGAAAAACTCACGAGGCCTTCGTTCACCTGTGGAGCTTCAAGTGGAAACCGTAAATATCGAAGGGAGTGAGATGGATGACCAATCTGGAGAGGATTGTGGAGCTGCAGCTAATGCGGATGGAGGAGCAAATAAGATTCAGTACTACTCTGGGAACTCCTTTGTGGAGGTTACAAAAGGAATAATTCACTTGTTCAAGGAAAAGTACGATTAATAAATCTAATTAATTGTACTGGAAGCTTTCTCTTTATTTCAAATTAATTTGATATTTTTTTCTACAGTGAGCGTACTCCTTTGGATCAATCTACAACACATGGACCTAGCGAAATGCTGGTCATGTTGTCGATTCCATGCTACCTCTCATGTAGGGACTTGGTCCAGTTTCTGGCGCCTTTTCGTCGGGATTTGGAGCATATCAAAGTGATTCGAGAAGCTACTCCAAATCAATATATGGCTTTACTTAAATGCAAGTCCACGGTAAGTTTGTTTAATATCATTATAGTTATAATGTGGTTTAGATGTGTTGATCTACTAGCCAACTCAATATTTTGTATTTTATTTGTAGGAAGCAGCGGCTTCTGTATACAATTTCATTAATGGTGCTCCGTACAGTTCATTGGAGGAGGAGATCTGCAAAGTAGCATTCGTCTCAAGAGTGGAATCACTGAAAGGAGGAGCTGGAGAACTGGGTCTTGGAGCTTTAGCTGGTCATACTGAATTGCCAAATTGTCCAGTGTGTTTAGAAAGGATGGACGAGTCAGTGGAAGGAATTTTGACAGTGTTATGCAATCATTCATTCCATTCTGGATGTTTGGCTAAATGGAGTGACGCACGGTATGTTTCCATTTCTATTTTATAATATTGTATCATTATTGATTGGGGTTAGTTTTGATTAAACTAAGACAATATGATCATTTGGCAGATGTCCTGTGTGCCGTTTTATTCAAACTCCGGAAATGGTTGCAAAGAATGAATGCTTTGAGTGTGAGTCGTCAGAGTCTTTGTGGATCTGCTTGATTTGTGGACACATTGGATGTGGCCGTTATGTTCATGGTCATGCCTACAAGCATTATATTGAAACAGCGCATTGTTACGCTATTCAGCCTGACAATAACCGTGTCTGGGACTATGCTGGTGACAATTTTGTTCATCGCTTACTACAAAACAAGGACGGAAAATTAGTTGAAGCTCCTAATCGTCGAACTGGTGACGATTGCGAGGATCCTGACGATAAAGTGGATGAGATGCAGCTGGAATTCACCTACATACTCACATCTCAATTGGAATCTCAGCGGTCTTTCTTTCAGCAAAATATGGAGAGTCAAAGTAAAGAATTTCGAAAGGAATTGGACAAGCTTAATCAGAGATTGGAAGAAATGTCTGCTCAAAAATGTGAAGATGATCAACTCTGCAGTACTGCTAATAAAGAAAGAGCTGCATTGGAGCGGAAGGTAACACAATATAGAATTTCATTCACTAATTAACTAGAATTTATTTGAAGAAAATTATTTTTAAATATTGCTATTGCAGTACAATCAAGTGAGTCAAAAACTGTCAAAAGCTGTTGCTGAGCTGAAGGAAGAAAAGGAATTGAATAAGCATCTTCAAAATGACCAACAGAAATGGAAGGAGTTAGTTACTAAACTAGAGACTGATTTTGAAAAGTACAAGAAAGAAAAAGAAACGGAGATTGCAGACCTCAAAGAGCAACTACGAGATATTATGTTCTACATGGAAGCTCAGCAAAAAATTGGGGAATCAACTCTGAAGGATGAAATTGTAGATGGAGCAGTGATTGTTGGAGAACCTGCAGAAAGTCCCGGTACTTCACGGAAAAATAGGAAGAAGAAGAAGTAGTGCGCCTTTTAATCATCCATAACTACTTAAGAATAGCTTTACAAAAATACATGTTGCTTACAATGTACATACAAATTACCTATTTAATGCAATTTGTGATACGCATTTTATATCAAAGATTGATAAGAAACAAAGAATCGAGAAACAGTATTGAATTTCTAACTCCAAGCACTAGAACATATGAATCAACAACGCTACACCGTATTCTCCTGCAGCCTATAAAGTTGTTTATTATCGTCGTTCAATTTATTGTAAAATCTGAAAAATATTGTTGTTTGTTTTAAAGAATCGTAATAAAATTCAAATCTTTGATTTTTAAGTTTAACAGCACACTAAACTAATTATTATTACTAGCACTACATATAATATTTTACATACTTTCAGACTCAGACTGATGCTTGGATGCATGAAGGAAATGAAGTTTCATAATTAGAAAAGATGAAGTACTATGCGCGATACCAAGAGTAATTTATCATTTTGATGCCATTTGATGAAGGTTATGGAAGAATAAATATTGAAAACTAAACCATCAATGTATATAAATTATACGTCCCAGTAAATTAATTTATTTCATTCTATGACTTCATATTGCTAAACATCTAATTAAACCAACTTCACACAGTGCATACGCAAAATTGGAATGGGTAATTATGTCTGCGGAAAACGTCACAAATATCAAATGTACGAGTTTTTAAATTGACTTATTCGGATGATTTTTACAGCTAATACATTGTAACTACCATTTTACAATGTATACGGGTATTATTTACATTAAATACTATAATATTGCTTGTTTTTTATTTAAAAAGGACTACAAATGTACACAGGTGCACTACGAATAAACCAATATTCTTATTCTACAATTGAACTTTGGTATGAATTGTTTATAACTGCTTATAAAGAAACAAACATCAAAAATTTAAATTCACATTCAGCAAAATTTACAGACAAGTTATTTTATATATACTTATCATTATCGTTGTTTTATTTTAAGATATGATATATAAAACGAATTAGTTGATAAAGTTCATCCCATTAGGAGCAGTTACAGCGACGATTTCACCTTTTTAGTATAGGCTCAAATAATTTTGATTAGGATTTTAAAGACATTTGTGACAAACAATTTGAGAGAACTTCAATTGAGATCAATTAGACAAAGAGAGATACAAAATCAAATTACAAAAAAAAACAAAAATAATAATATGTATGAGAATTATTTAAAAATAAGCCTATTTTGTAATAATAATGGCTAGGAAAGCCTTTATACATAAAATTACTAACCTGTTCCCCGACTGTAGAAAAAGATAACCAACAACGAGGTTTTAACATAGAAAATCGTTAAATCTTAGCAAAATATGTTTTGAGTATATATATGTATGTGAGTATAATCTAGGAATTCAAATACAATCCGAAGATCATGGTAAACTCTGTAACAATACGGTAACTTACAAACATTTCGATTGCTAAATGGACAAATTAAAAATTCATTAAGTTATTATCTTGTTCTTTATGTGAAATTCCCATTACCTAACCTCTGTATAAGCATTTTTAAAGTAATTTGAATTGCTTGCGACGACTTGCTTATGGATCAACAACTTTTGTGAACTTTGAATATAATCTCCAAGCTTTTGTGTTGTTTGAGTATTTCGAATATCCTAATTAGCTATCTATCGCAAAAATAGCAAAAAATAAGAATCGTGAAACTGATGAATTATTTTATAAAACAACCAAGTGGAAACTATTTCCATAG
Organism: Lepidocyrtus fimetarius; assembly: GCA_036507315.1. Classification (NCBI taxonomy): domain Eukaryota; kingdom Metazoa; phylum Arthropoda; class Collembola; order Entomobryomorpha; family Entomobryidae; genus Lepidocyrtus; species Lepidocyrtus fimetarius. Next base: position 45,153 of record JAANSO010000249.1, read on the forward strand.
TTACTGCATCAGTATCAGTCTATACAATTTGATTACCCAAAAACATTTGAATCTAGGAGTTTTGATGTTATTAATGCTATTTCATTGAACAAAAATTAGTAATCAAATGTTCTATTGCACTTAAAATTTAGAAGGTTTGTCTTCTGTACTTAGCAAAGTGTAAATACAGCGTTTTCATTTCTTTGCATATCTACTCTACTATAGGGTTAAACAGAAATGGGCTGGATCGTTGCATCCGGTACAAAACCTAAGCCTAATTGCAATTCATGGGAATTTAATTATAATAAAATCATTGTACGCACATCGTACATCATTTAACCTTGTTTTAAATTCCTTAAAATTATCTATATGAAGCTATTCCTCTACTTTTCTGGTGAACCCTAATCTTTTCTAGGGTTATGTCCTATAAGACGTAAGCCGATGAATACAATATAGTCCTTGCTTGCGATTATTACTTGAACTTGATGATACTATTTAACTAGAAACCAATAGTTGATTCAAATTGTGGAAAAAATAAGAAATCATACTTCCTAACAAACCCTTTCCAGTTTTCAGTCGGGGAACTCTGAGATATATATCAGTCTAACAGCTCGATGGGATATATTAGTAATTCACGTTAAATACGACGAGAGATGATTATAGAGAGATGGGGGAAATTGTTTCGTTTTTTATTCTGACTCTTCTTTAATTTCTTGTTCTTGTTTTTCAGACGCCTCCAAAAATTCGCATAATGATGCTGCACAAGAATTAGGAATTAATAAGCCCACAACCTTCAATCCATCTTGGGACTGTGCCCGGACAATTTGCATTTTGTTATTTCCCACTTGCTGATTGATAACTGTTTCCACATTATCCCAAACAATGAGTACATTACCGCTGAGAATGTTGTACGTTCGTCTTCGTAATCCCACATCACAGTCAATTCCAATAGCTTTGTTCTTGCAGTTTCCACGCCTATTAAAACATAGTACGAACAATAAGAAATATTATTTTCTTTGTCAGTTTGGCAGTGCATTTTTACTATGAAAAATTATTAAACAAAACAGACAATAAGTTATTTTTCACTAACCAGAATGCGTGCAAGCACACTGATTTCGACGAGTTATACTGCTCATCCCAGTGGGGTTGGGCTTCATCTGGTTTCACAGGTGTGTACTTTGTTTGAATATCTTTCAAGGTTTCTCTCCTTAGCTAATTATAGGGTTATAAAAAGTACAATAATAAAAAAGTTTTTCAAAAAATTCTCTGCTTTTGATCTCATCATTTGTGATAAAATACCTGAAGGCCAGTGTTTGGTCGATAAATGGAGAATGCTGCAAGATTCTTTCCACCGGACTTATCTCCTTTGGAAGAAGAGTTTGCCGTCGTATCATTTACAATGAGAACAGCCGTCTTCTTTTCATTCCGCACCTGATTAGATAAGTAGTACCCTTCGTGTTTACCAACAAGGTCGGCAAACTTATCCTGGGACTCCTTCCAGCTCATTCCTCTTTCAACGATGACAGTATGCAATACTATCTCACCAGAACCGGTGGCATGCTTACGTTTAAATTTTGCCGATTTTGCAAAAGTAACTTCTCCAGAATTTCCATCTCCCAGATCTTGGTTTAAAAGAAGATAATAAAAATCATTTTCTGTTGTTGAGACTACAATATTTTTAAATTGCGCCCTTACCCAATATTCCCAAGTCAAATCGTCCAGCTTTTTTGCTTTGAGTAACGATGTGGTTCAAGGTATCGGTAAAGTACTTGAATAGGGCATTTTGCAGCTTAACCGGCATGCCAAGAATCCTGCAAAGCAACGAATTTTTTAGTTTCAACGTATACTTCAGCAGTGTTACTTGACAATTTTGTGATGCAATCAGTATTTGAGATAAAGATATACCTGTTCAAAAATTTGCTAATGTTGTTATAGTCTTTTTCAAGGCAGAGAGTTCCCATTTCATTGTTGATGATACCAACACCCACCAAGCCATATGCAATTTCCTCCCGGAAAGAGGGGAAGTCTGAGGGTGGATATACTTGGGGTCGCTTTTCATATCCCATTATATATTTCATAACGCTTTCTAAAGCAGTTCGTCCATATTTGTTATCAATATGGAAGCGGGAAAGATCACGAGTCTCTGTTGCTCTTCTGTCCCCATGGGTCAAAGCACCCAAACTTTCCAGCCTCTTTGCCACAATGGAAGCAAAACGATGCTCCCCAGCTAGATCTGAGATCAAAAACACGTATTCCGGAGCACTCATCTGGTTACTACGATGGGTTCTACCAAACTGCTGTATAGCTCTGTCAGCGCTCCATGGAAGCTCGAGGGTGATGTGAACTCGCCGTTTAGTATTCTTCACGCGACGGTCACTTTGCAGAGAAATCCCACTGGATGCAGCTTCTGATATGATTGCAATCAACTTCTCACCATTCATAAAGCGTTTCTTTTCAACTAAATTAATATTTTCTAAGGATTGATCCTGCTCAGCCCGGGTTTCGTACTCAATCTTTCCACCCGCGTTTTGAACTACTCGGCCTTTTCTCCCCGTCATCTAAGGTAATTACAAATTTTGTTCATACATGTTTTTACATCATGCACTCATTTAAATTAATTCTGGCATACCTCTGCAACATCCTCTGGTCCACCTAGATCATCAATTAGTTGATCTAATGTATTTGGAGGAAGTCGTTCGCCTAACTTTTCAATTTTATCAAGGAGCTCTTGTCTCATTTGCCAAACTCTTTCGATAGCTTCTGGACTAGGAAGTTCACGCTGAACTTTTGGTTGAGCACCACCTTTTCGTCCCTTTTTCCCCTTTTGCTTCTTTTTCTTGTTCGCAGAGTCTGTTTTAGCATAATACCAACAGCAATTACGATAACTTTTAAATTACTATTCGATATACAAATAATTTACAAATGCAGGCTAATTAAGTAATATGCTAAAAACAAAGTTTTACCGTCTGAATCGCCCTCCGTGCTTTCATGAAATTCTTCGTCGTCACTGGCTTCCGCATCTGAATTATAGTCTTCAGATCCAGATGAAGACAAATCTGAACCAGCAAAGTCAGAATCGTTGTCTTGGTCGCTTGAGTCAGAACCTAGTTTTACACGCTTGAAAGCCTTTTGTGCTGCTCTTCTGACAGGTTTTCGTTTACCACCGGAGGACGACGGACCTGCCTGAGCCGCAGCTTTTAACTCTTCTTTAAAACTTGATCCTGCAATGAGCTCCGCCACTTCGTTTACTTTATTCTTGTTAATGACTGGAAAATGTTTCTCCACTAATGACTGCATCACACCCCTTCAAAGTATTCATTATCATTAATAAAATTACTATTAAATACCAAAATTTCGTGAAATAATTTATATTCGTTGCTAACTTTGCAGTAGAAACAAAATCAGACAATTCGCCATCGTCCTTTTCCAGTTGATCAAGAGTTCGAGCTTCTCCGGTTGATTGTAATCCGATAACAACGCATTTTCCACATTTCACAGCATCTCTGAAAAGCAAAGTTGGATTTTTAATTCAGTATATTATACAATTTGAAACTAGATAGGGATAAGAGTAATCTGTATGTTCTGCTACCTTGCAACATTGCAGGCATGTTTTACTTTAGATGCAATACATAAGTACTTGAAAAACCTTTGATGGGACGACCAAAATTGTGCCCATATAGCTTTCTTTGCAGTGTTTTCGGCGTTCATCAGTTCGGTCGCTTCAATAAACTTTTGTAGTGACTCAACCCACTATCATTAAAAACATGAAATTATTTTTTTAAAACAATCGATGCTCAAAAGATAAAATATCTCGTGTGATAAGTGATCCGATCTATAATTAAACGTTTTGACAACTAACCAATTGGACAGCGTCATCGTATACTTTAACAAATTCTGGATCCAATGGAACTTCATCGATGTTGAATGTGACACCATGAAAACTGAGCTGCCTCGCTATATAAGCTCCACGGAGCTTCATGTCCATCGCAACAATTTCCATTGCGCCGATTCCTCTGCAAAATGTTTCAAATGTTGTTGACCTAGTAAAACTAATTTAACAAGTATAGACAACATTTAAAATGAACAAACCTCTTTTCAACAGCATTGATAAAGTCATTGAATTCCTTAAAGGGAGTTCCAGGTCCCCAAATTCCAAGCCGGATCATATAAGCCATGTTCCTGGGCTCGGATGCTCCGGTAGCAGAAGCATAAACTACTCTAGCTTTTGGCAGTTTTTTCTGAAGATCGTGAACCGTAAGACCTGTTTTTGTCGGTTTTGTGCTTCCAACTGGGCATAGATTTTTTGCGCGGTGACATTCGTCAAAAACGATCTGTTTTAAAGCACAAGTGGAATATATTTGAGTAAATTTCATAATGAATCCTACCTACAGAATATAATCGAGTGAAACCACAACTTACAACGCCATCAAAATCCTTGCCACACCAATCTAATATTTGTTTAAGCCTGGTATTATAGCGACCGCCTTGAGAAGATTCCCCAATGAGAGAGGAATAAGTGGCGAAGATCACTCCATTATTGTGCTTATCAGGCAATGAAATCTTTCCATATTTCAGCTTGTTCAATGGATAAACTTTAATGTTTTTGGCACCGATGTCTTCCAGGTCTCTTTCAGAGTCGTACTTTAAATCCGTAGATACTGATATCCAAAGCGCTTTCTTCCTCCCACATAAAAAGTTCTCATAAATGATTCCGGCAATAGTTCGTCCCTTTCCGACACCAGCACCATCACCAATAAGAAACCCAGCTCGTTCTCCTCCTTCCAGAAAATGCTCGTGCTTTTGACAGGAATAAACTACCGCTTCAAGCTGAAGTGCTGATAACTTGCAGTTGTTTATTATGTCCTTGGGTAGCTTCAAAGTGTAATGAATATCAGGCGGAAGCACACTAGCTAGGGATGCCGTTTCTACGATTGGATCTGGATGCCGTTTTCCAAGATTCACTGCATTTTTTTCAAAAACCAATTGCATTATGTACTTAAACTTTTAAACTTCACTAAAAGGCAGCCAGCCTGCTTAGATACTTGCTCCATGTTGGCCAAAATTATTCAAATTACATGCAAAATTTCAAAATCACTAGTTTGCTTTCATTAATTATTTTAAACATCAACTAGATAAGTGCTACAAACGTCAAACGTTTTTGTAATGATGCCAGTTTTTGCAAAATAATTTGCAGTTTCTTTGTCAAGAAGTAATTTCAATTCTAATGATATGATACATGCCTTAGGTTGCAATTCAAAATTTTATAACGGTCACTTCCACCGTTTTAACCATTTGGTCAAAGATGTCAAATACTGGGAAGTGTATGTCACATTTCATGCTTTGCATTGCTGTTACTAAAGCAAAAGTTTTACTACAACTACTTGAACAACCTTTGGGTTAGAGGCATTATTGCACAAAGCTCAATGCAAAATTCTACAACTGTTGAGATTTTCCTTCATAACTGCCTAACCGTTAAAGCATAATTCGTGAAAACTATACAAACCATAAGGTTTCAATCTACACGTTTGCCAAAATTGGTTCAAATTTGTTAAGGCATTGTTTTGTTATCGCGGAAACGGATGGACGGAAAGACCAACATATGTACCACAATCAAGCTATTAATATCATTGTACATCACATTTAAAAACAATTACATTTGGAAGGTTTGTAGTCTGCATATGTGTCAGCTATTCCCATGGCTTCATCTTCGTGAACATCCTCCTCCTCTTCTACGGCAAGGGGGACTTGATGATGATTGTGCACTGGATGCAAATAATTGTTCAACTAAAAACGCAAAAATTAACCACAATACACATAGATATCATTTTTCCCATTATTTAAAAATAATATTTTAATAAATCGCAGATATAGTCCTTACAGGTTGATTTCCAATTACTCCTGGATATCCTGCCGCCGCAGTGGGATTATACAATGTCTGCGGCTTTTGTTGATGAAGTTGTTGCGCTGCATATCCTGAGAGTAATGGACTGATTGCGTTGAGCACATTTATCGGTGAATTACTACTTGCTAAAAACAAAAAAAAAACGTACAATATTGATTCACTAAAGGAATTTTTCTGGAACACTACTAATTCTAAAATTCAATAATTTTACATACCAATGATCGAATTGTAAATCTGTGTAAAGTTTTGGGGATTGGCGAATGCTGGGTTGGAAAGGAACTTTGCAACCAGATTCTGCAGCGGATTATCAAAAACTGAGGAGGGCTGAGTTTGAGAAGGTACTCCTTGTGCCGCTGCTGCACGATCATTGACTCGTAAGAACAACGACGTGTTTAGCAACGGAGAAGGTAAGCTTATTCCAAGTCCACTGCTAGTCTGACTCTTTTGGTTTCCAGAGGTTGATTGGGAGGCTCCCAACTCCTGCTTTAGGAGACTGCTTGCAGTTGGGGCTGTACTTGGCCATGTCGTAGGATACGAATGATTCACTCTTGTCGTAGTTGACTCTTGCTTAATTCCACCGGATAAAGGATCAGTTTTACGAATATGCTTCGACGCTTCTAAAGTTTTACCTCCACCGGGAACCTCAATTTTATCCGGGTCATCGTCTTCATCAAAGGAATCCTCTTCCGAGTCTGGATCTGTTGCCGGATCAGAATCTTCTGTGGCATGCTCCGCATAGTTTTTCATTCGGCGTGCCTATCATCATATACGACAAAAAATAATTTAGTATCAAAGTAACAAAGTGTTCAATGGATTCATCAATTTTTCATCAAAACGCCATTTTCATCAAAATTCATTTCCATTAAAAACGTTTTCGAAAAGTACATAAAGTCTTTTCATTATCTTTAAATGTTTATAAATTCTAATTTACTCCAAAACTCATTGAAAAGACATTTGTGCATATAAAATACAAATTAATGCCAATCTCACTACGAATTTTACGTTTAAAAATTGCATTGTCAGAAGAACTATGCCAACAAAATGGCTAGCAAAAGAATCTTGCAATTGGGGTCATTTAATTTTTTTGAATTTTGCACACTTGGCTATTTATGAAAACACTTTTCCAATTTTTTTATGCAATCGTAAATTACGCCAAACGTTTTGATGAATCAACATCGAATCCAAAGTAACAACGGGCCAAACGAAATGACATTGTACTTGGATTTGAAAACGGGCTACACAAGTAACTACGCACTTAATTTTACTTCACTTACCGCCAGACGCTGGCTTCGTGGCATTTTGAAGCCTTTTCAGAACAAAGAAGGATAACACACCTTCTTTAAAACTAACTAACCAAAGCCAATCAGTTACACTCAATTGTCAAAAGTTACTCTTCCAGTGTACAGTGTTAACTCCGGTTTTTGGCACGCTATCTCCACACTTCACTTTTCTTCCACTGTGTCTTTGTCACAAGAAATGGTAGGAGGCTAGACATACAATTTTAAAGATTATCTGTTATTGAAAACTATTGCAATTACTGATTAAAACTGCCTTCCGCATCCATGTCAAAAATCTAAATGAAACTCATCATCCTACTCTCAATAATTCAAGTTCGCCAATTTTACCATCACCGCTTTTTTCTTGTGTGGCGAAGACAGTAAAAAGACA